>BMAO01012752.1:0-79219 GCA_019973975.1 Trichonephila clavata
TGCTCTTATATGCAATTTTAGATCTGTTTAAAAACAAAAACAAAGAAAGTCTATATTTTAATTTTTTTTTGTGTTTTAAAAATGTATTTTGTGAATTCATATTAAAAAGGTGGTACATAACTGCTTCCAAACCATCATCTCCATGCATTATTTGCGCCAGACAATTCCTTTTACATACCAATGGACATAAGTATGCCTTTTAAACCCCATTACTTGTGACTCATCGTTGGCTACTAACACTGCTTCTCAGAGCTCGGGGAACCCTGTGGTACTCAACATATCCCAAACGAGATACAACATCCTTCTACTGAGGCCTCTGGCCTAGCATATTTACATCTTCAAGTGTCCGAACACGTCTCAACCTTGTAAAGTCTAGCTAACTTGGGCAAGGCAACTAGAAAGAACTAACTTCATTTGTTTCAACTAATACTTTTACAGGATGTGTGTCATTTACAATTATTTTTTAAATTTATTTTCTGTTTTCATATTATTTTTGGTATTTACTAATCTTATTTTGATATTTTTGTGTTGTAAAATTTTATATTTATAATTTATTAATGCATATTTGTTTCATACTTTTATAACCACATATTCACCTTGTTCCAAATCATTTTCATGTGTTAAAGTGAAGGGAAATTTAAAAATAAGTATTAATCTAATTTTCAATTTTAAAATTAATATCTCTGTAGGATACGCGGGTGTCTACTAAGGGCCCAGCGCACACACGTGTCTTGCGGAGGGGGGAAATGTAATAATTCCCAGTAATATAATCCTTTAAAAGAACTTTTAACTACCAATGGTCCATCCCATCAGGACCAATGTTCTAGTAATAAGTTAACCGCGCCTAACGAGAGTATTTTAAACTACATCTAGCTACCCACTCAGATCATGCGATTTGAGCCGCCTTTAAATAGCGAGATTTCTGGGGACCGTCCTCTTTCGCTTGTGTATTTTGTCTGCGTAAACATGTAGCCGGCTGCAGCTCATTGTGCATTCGTTTTCTTTGTACTGTGTTGTCAATTTCATGCTTTATGTTTAACATGTTTATATGTGCTCAAGATGTGGAATAAATAGTTTTAATTAATCACCGGAATACCTCGTCAATATCATCCAAAGAAACCATCAACAATAGCGATCATATTATTAAGAATACACTTCAACGGTCACGTCTATTACACACACACACACACACACACACACATATATATATATAACTTTTTTCTCGATTTCTAAGTATTCCTTTCATTTGTTCTCTGCTACTAATTTTGACGTCAAACAATTCATTTCATCAGTAGTATTTCATGGTGGACACTCTAAACTGAAATTTCAGAACCTGCATGTTTAAACTGTGTTAAGCGCAACCTTATAACACGAACCTATCAGATTTTATTATCCACTGAATGATATTCTATACATTGACATATTTTGCAAGCTGATCGTAGTTTCCGGGAGCAGCATGACCAAGTCGCGAAAAATGTTTTCTGTAATGAACTTTATAGCTTCTAAATATACCTAGTCCAAAGGTTGTGATACTGATGTTGGAATAGGTGGGAAAAACAATAATTTTTCACTGATTTCATCTTTACATCTTATGAGTGAATTGCCAAGAAATACAACAATCTTCTAATCATTTTCTACGCATTACTTAATCAATCTTTCTGACATTTAACTTTGAGTCATCGATGACTTTTAATTTTGATACCAATAAAACAATACAAAACTTTTGGATTGAAGTATTTGAAATATCTTAATTTTTGATCTTTTTATAATTATAAGTGTTGCTGAAACTCTCCCTTCTTTATTAAAAATAATACGATGAGACGTTCCTTTCGGAGTTTCTACACCAGAGCACTTTTCTCCTTTTAAAGTATAAAGTTTTATTAGGCTATAAATTATAGTTTTATTTGATTTGTATATGTTTTTTAGGCTCATATACCCTTCACAATTTCATTTGGTCTTTTTTTTATCCAGTCTATTACCTGTTGCATATTTTCTGATTCTTTTTTGCCATCTTTGATTGATTTTAATTGACGTCTCCCTTTAAAGTATTACATAGAATTAATCTCTTTAATTAATATGTAAAGTCGGACAATCTTTGAAATCATTTTTAGGATACCTTTAGTAAGCCTTTTTTCTCTTTTGTTCATGCCATAAAATATTCGTTTTGCTTAGGATTAAATATCTTTTCCCAAATTGCAATATTTTGTTGTATATATATATATATATATATATAGACAAAATCGGGATTATTTCCCGTTAGGCGGGTAAACAAGAAATTAATTATCATGCGAATTCTTACAGGGCTGAAAACCATTATAAATCAAAATTCTCGAGAGAAATTTTAAGTGAGTTATTACATATACATACAGTCGAGACTCGATTTACCAAACCCCCATTTCATGAATTTCAAGATTTAACAAATTCTTCTCTCCTCCCCGATTAAAATGATAGCAAAAAAACTCGTATTTAACGAATAATAAACCCGAATTACGAACTATTTCATCATCTGAAAAAAATGTGTTTATTACTTTCTATTAGAAATAATTGGATTTTTTTCAAATAACGTATTCTTTTTGTCCTGAAAGGATTTCTTCCTTTCTTTGACTATCATTATTTTTAAATATTTGCTAATACTGCTGTTGATATGTCCAATACGGTGTTTATTCCCTTGTACCAGCTGTGATGTTTTACTTTATTTTTCGTATTTTTCTCGAAAACTATCAATCGTTACAGGTACAGTTCTTTGGGCATTTTTTATGCATTCCCAACGATGGATGATGGATTTTTTTAATGGAGTTTGCAGTGGCATTCTTGTGGTTAATTAAACTTTTTATTTCACATCTTGAACACATAAAGCAAAGGACGATACACACAAATACTAGCTGCAACACACTACATGATGACAAGAGAGAAGAAGTGCGCGTAACCGTGTGTTCAGTTTTTATAATGGTGGTGAAGGTTGTACGACTCTTTTATAAAAGGAGTCGTGATTGGTTGCAAATGAGCGGGAGCAATTAGATTAAGATTAAGATTATACGCTCGTACAATTAGATTAAGATTATAACAGTCTTAGGCGAAAGAACTAAGAAATAATTTCACGGGGTACAGTTAAGGAGAGTTTGAAAGAAGTCATTACATTTCCCCCCCTCCGTAAGACGCGTGTATGCGCCAGGGCCCTTGACACACACAAGTATCTTACAGAGATATTAAATTTTAAATTAAATATTATTATTAAAAAATTTTTCTTCACACCAACCAGCAGACATAAAAACTCCAACACAGAAATAAAATAATATGATAACAAATATACGCTAATATATCTGTAAAATATGGGTACCCATAAATAACCTTCAAAATGTATTAAAATTCAAAAATGTAATAAAATTCAAAATGTAGCAAAGTTCAAAATGCATGGAAGTTCAAATTGTATCAAAGTTCAAAATGTTCAAATTTTTCTTGGGTGGTTGAAGTAATACTGGTTACCACTATAAACGTTGCATCATAAAAGTACACTATATCAAAAATAAAAACAATAAACACTTGAAATGGAATGTAAACAAAATAAGATTCAAAAATATAATTGTAGTATAAAATACCACCAAGGACAAACATCAAAAGAAACATCTAAGTTTGTTTCAAAATAAAATAACAGACTTTGTCTAAAAGTAAACTTAATAATCTCAGTATATTATACTATTAAGGAAGGGGAATTTAATTCAAACTCTTCCCTGTTTCCATCCAAGAGTACACACTTCTCCAAACAAACAGAATACTGAGATGTAAACAGGAAAAAATTTGAACTGGATTGGACGGTGGACCCATGTTTCGCTCATTTATAAGATCTGTATTCATTTCTCATTGTGATATTTCACAACAACATTTTTTTTAAAAATTATCCTAAGAGTGGAAAGGGGGTCCACCTAAGAGGGGTAAAAGGACAATTGTCTGGTTTTGTATAGCTGTGTGTGAATTTTTTAAAAAATTTTTTGGTTATTAAAATGATTATCATTCGTGACTTAATTTTAATTCTTCAGGAGGGTAATAAGTTCTCAATTTTGACACGTGAATAATTTCAGTAGGTTTTTTGGTTAAAGCATTGGATTTGGTTATTTCATAATTTACATCTGACAATTTTTGTACTATTTCATAGGAGCCTGAAAAATCTGGGGATAATTTTCTACGATTTGGTTAATTAAATTCCTCATACATTACAATGTCACCAGGTTCAAAGGGAGAATCAATGAAACGAGTATCATATTTAATTTTGTTTTTCTCATGATATTTAATAGTGTTTTCTTTTGCTAATTTTCTGGCTTCTTCCACTGGAGGGTAAAATTGATTTTGAGCTAATGGAGGTGTGTATGGTAAACTGTCAAATAACAAATATGCAGGAGGGAATTTTGTGACTGAGTGAGGTGTTAAATTATATTCATTAATTACTTGTTCTAAAAGTTTAGTCTATGGAATTTTGGTAGGAGAAGAATTTACTTTACATCTTAATTTAGTTACAATAGACTGATTAACACGTTCACATTTTCCATTTGTCTGAGGATGATGAGAAGTAGTTAATAAATGTTTCACACTATAATTTCTTAAAAAGCGTTTAAATCTAGATGAGGTAAAAACACCATTTCTATCAGTTAACAATTTACTGGGTATTTGAATTTGGAAAAGTTGTTTCAAACAATTTGCATAGGTTTCTGTTGTTTCACTTTTGGAAGGAAAAGCCCAAACATAGCGAGTTGCATGATCTATTATTAAGTGGAGAAATTTTTTAGTAGAATTAAAATAACTAAACCCACCAACAGTATCAACAGAGATACACTCAAAAGGTTGATCTGTGGGAGGTACAGCCTGTAAAAGGCCAAATCTTTTTTGCTTTTTCTTCTTATTTAATTGACATACATCACAATGTTTAACAAATTTTGAAGTATCTAAGTTAATATGAGGCCAGTAGTATTGAGGAGTAATTAAATTTATCATTTTTTTGCGTACCTGGGTGTCCAAATTGTTCATGAGCATTTTGCAAAATTTTTCTTCTTAATGAAAAAGGTACAACAATTTTTTAAACAGATTTTTCTTTTTAAGGACAATGACATCATCAACTTTCTTATATTTAGGACCATTTACATTGTCTAAATTTTGATATGTTTTTATCTCATCTAATTCAAGTAAATGTACAGAGTGTTGGATACATTGAGCAATAGGATGTCTCGACAACATGTCAGCTTCAACATTATTAGTCCCTTTTAAATATTTTACTTCATAATCAAACATGCTTAATTTTAAAGACCAACGAAATAACCTACCCCTTAAATTTTTCACATTTTTAAGCCAAACAAGAGCAGCATGATCAGTGTGGGTTATGAATTTTTGACCATGTAAATAATAATAAAACTTATCAAGAGCATCTACTATGGCCAAACATTCCAATTCTGTGATACAATAATTTTTTTCATAGTCACGTAAAGTTCTAGAATGATAAGATATTGGGTGAAGAGTACCAGAATTATCTGGCTGTTTTAAAACTGCACCAATTGCACTTTGAGAAGCATCACAGAACACATGAAGAGGTAATTTAGGATCATATAATTGTAATACAGGTTTAGTTGCTAATTTATTTTTTAACAATTCAAAGGCTGTTTGACATTCAGCAGTCTAATTCCATTGTTTGTCTTTCTTTAAGAGTTGATTTAAAGGTTCTCTAATTTTAGCATATGAATCAATGAATGTTATAAACATTTACAGAACCAAGAAAACTTTGAAGTTGTTTAACATTTTTAGGGGGCTGTAATTTTTTAATAGTTTCAATATTTTGATTATCTGGTGTAATGCAACCTTCTTTAATTTCATAGCCTAAAAAATTTATTTTATTTTTTGCAAAAACACATTTTGAAAATTTTAGTTTAATGTTTTCCTCCTCACAAATTTTGAATACTTTTCTTAAATGAGCATAGTGCTCCTCTAAAGAATTTGAAAAAATAACTATATCATCAAAATAGTGACAAGCAAAATTTGAACATTTATAATGTTTAGTTAGAATTTTACGAATAATGCGATTAAAAATTGCAGGGGCATTTCGAAAACCAAAAGGGAGAACTTGAAATTCATATAAACCTTCAGTTGTAATAAAAGCTAATTTTTCTTTATCTTTATCGTGAATAGGAATGTGCCAGTAACCACTTACAAGGTCAAGAGTAGAAAAAATTTTAGCATTATTTAATTTATCGAGCAGGGAGTCTATTCGAGGTAAGGGTTCTGTATCTGTTTTACAAATTGCATTCAGTTTTCTGTAGTCAATGCATAGTCTTGTTTTTTGTTTTTCATCTCTTTTATAAGCCAAAGTAACAGGGGAAGAATCACAACTAGTTGATTCCGTAATTAAACCTGCAGCTAGTAAATTTTGAATTTGTTTATTAATCTCAGCTTCTGAAGTAGCTGATGTTCTGTATGCTCTCTGAGAAATTGGGAGATCTGATTTTAAATTAATTCTAGGGGGTTCCATTCTTATTTTACCTACATCATATTTATTTTTTGAAAAAACATGGGAGTATTCTGAAATAAGTTGCACCAGGTTAGGAGATAGTTCTTTAACAATCAGAGGTGAAAAAATTTCCTCTGAGGTATTGACTAAATCTTCCTGATTAGATTTAGGTTTGTTTACATTTTCCTGTATGTGTAAAGACATTTGTTTGTTGATTTTGCTAGAGTTATTTACAATAATTTGTCCATGTTGTAACAATTGGTTATGTTCACAATTAATCATAAACTTGTATTGGCTACACTCTGGTAGTCCTAGGATAATATAAGGTAAACTACTATTAATAATATACAGATTTATATTTCGTTCAATTTGTCCTATTCTTAGGAAAGTTTTGCATAGTTGATTTAATTGAAAATTGCCATGGGCTTGATTAATATGTATAGGCCTAGTTCTTTGTTTTGTTAGTTTAAGTTTATTTACAATATCTTTAGAAATTAAAGATAAGGTGGATCCAGTGTCAATAACAATATTTACATTATTTTTTCCTGTAAAAGGTAAATTGTCCAAGTTAGCTAGGCTTGGCAATGGTGAGACGTGTACGGACACTTTTAATTGTCAATATGCTGGGCCAGGGGCCTCAGTAGAAGGTTGTTGTCTCTGGTTTGGGATTTGTTGATTACTAACAGGGTTCCCCGAGCTCTGAGAAGCAGCGTTAGTAGCCAACGATGAGTCACAATTACATGGGGTTTGTCTTAATTCGGTTTGATTAAATGGACATTGCTGCTTCCAATGGTAAGCATTGAGAATGCCTTGTCGAGTACAAAAACTACATGGTGTTGGTGGCATTCCATTTTGAAAATGTGTGTGGTGGTTGGGTCTAAATCCTCGATTGACAAAATTGTGAGCCTGATGATTTGGGAGATGTTGGGGACGCATTCTGTTAAAATTTTGAAAATTAGCTCTAAAAGAGTTATTTGGAGGTCTGTAAGCATTTTGTGTTGGTCTATAACTATTTGGTTCTGGTTTAATTGCTTGTGTTTTCATTAGCCTGTAGCTACCATGAGCCATTCTGTAGGTGAGGTGGGAGGGTTAATTGTCATTAATTGTTTAATATTGGTGGGCATTTTTTTTCCATCAGTCAGTCCTTCCAAAATGAGTTGGGGAGATAGACCTAATTGTCTACCACAATTTAGTTTCTGGTGAAAATATTGATCTAAATTATTTCTTAGCTGGTGTTGAGAGAAATCTGACAAATTTACTATGTTAGGTTTTAAGAAATTTTCAATAAGGATAGTACACAGATCATCAAAATTAGAAATATTAAGGCAAGAATTAATATAATGGGTTAGAGCAGAACCTTTAAGGTATTTAGAGATATTAAGCATTTTCCAATCATTGTCTTTATTACTAATTTTGCATGCATTATTAAAATACTCTAACCACGCTTCTATTCTCATTCCATTTTCGGGGTCAAATGCAATTAAAAAGGGTTCACTGGGAATTTTTGATTCGTATTACTATTTACAGCTAAATTGGGTTGATTATTAGTTTCCATTTTAAAGCCCGATCTGAGAATCATATAAAAATTAAAATTTTAAATAATTCTTAAAAGTTTTGAAGTACAAAATAAAAATACCAAAAATATATAATTAAAAATCAACACAAATCAAAAATTTGCAGTTACTAATAATCAATGTTCAAAATCAAGTATGAAAAAATTTCAACACAAATCAAAATTTTGCAATTACTAATATTAGTCATAATCATTATTCAAATATCAAACATGAAAAAAAAACTTAAATTTCTTACTTGAATAAATATTGTTTTATCAAACTTAAAACAAGCATTGCAATGCTATTAAAAATATGCCAAATAAATAATAAATAAAATAAATTTAAAGTGAAATAAAACAGAAAATATGCATTATTAATTATCTTAAAGTTTGAAAAAGAAACAGATCGATGATGGCCATTTTTTGTATACCAAAATTTGAGATTTTTGCACTGTGAAGAATTTGACGAATGGAACACTTTTTCACATCTTACGATGCATGGGCAAATCCACAGATTTTTTTTCTTTTCTTTTTTACAACTGTGAAGCACAGAAGTAACTGGAATTTCCCCGTACTTGTTATCAGGCGAAAAGGGGAATACCCTTAAGAGGACTCGATTCGTTCACAATTCTTTTGTAAAATTTTCACTTCAGGGCGTGGCAAGTGGCTTCTTTTCCCGCACAGGAAACTGTCCTGTCGGCTTTTGTAATACGACGATGTTGTAATGATGGCTTTTTTGAATGGAGCTTGCAGTGGCATTTTTGTGGTTAATTAAACTTTTTATTTCACATCTTGAACACATAAAGCAAAGGACGATACACACAAATACTAGCTGCAACACACTATATGATGACAAGAGAGAAGAAGCGCGCGTAACCGTGTGTTCAGAGTTTTTATAATGGCGGTGAAGGTCGTACGACTCTTTTATAACAGGAGTCGTGATTGGTTGCAAATGAGCGGGAGCAATTAGATTATGATTAAGATTATACGCTCGTACAATTAGATTAAGATTATAACAGTCTTAGGTGAAAGAACTAGAAAATAGTTTCACGGGGTACAGTTAAGGAGAGTTAGAAGAAGTCATTACATATGTATATATATGTATATATGTGGGACGGCGTCTAGGGGAAGGTTCGATTTTAATGTTAAAATAAGCACGCAGAGTTAAAATAACCTAATTTATTAAAAAAACACAACTAAAACGTTTACTATCTACAAGGGGTTTTAAATAATTCGAGATAGCACCATACCAATTCCGAAAACACGTCCTCTTTCTCAAACAACGGAGAGACCGATTTCTTCTGACCTGCCTTCGTTCAAGCTTTGGTGACACTTCATAAATACATGATCTCACCGTATCGCGCAGCTAAAACTCACGTGGTTTCTATTAGTGGTGCCATCTCTTACAATAAAAATCAAAAGAAATAAAAGAAAACTTGCACTCCTTTCCTACAAGTTCGGCCATCCTGGGAATCACTGAACTCAGTGATTTTACATACCATACAATAAAATATAGGCCTCTGCAAAATTAATATTAATCGGAGATAAAAATTCCAAGATAGACATTCAAATTTGAAAATAAGGATACAACTCTCAAAAATGAAATATTAATAGCAAAGAAAACAAAACACATTAATACACATTATGTTCTTTTAAAAAGAATAGGAAACGCTTTTTATAAAAATACATCATCATGGTGAGTAAAACTTCATTAAATCAGCAGATGAATTTGTTATCTTAGGTCCCTCATTGTCACCCACTTTCTCTAAATCATATCTATCTCTAGGTTTTACTTTAACTATTCTATATGGTCCCAAAACCCTAGGCCTTAATTTCAAACCTGTCCCAAATTGTGTTCTCTGAATGACCACGAAGTCACCCATCTGGTAGTTAGGGGCCTTCCTGCGCTTCCTGTCATAGGTTCTTTTATTCTCTGCCTGTATCTTCTGAATATTTTTCTTTGCGTCTTGTCGTAATTGGTTCCTCTGTTCTCGAAATTTCTCCATCATTTCGTCCATCAGTAACTTGTGACGGGTGCTTACGCGTTTCACTAACCTTCTCTCGAGTCTTTAAATATTTTATTTATTTCAACCAATCTCCGCCGAGAGCCAAAAGTGTGATTTATGCAAACGATATAATTTCGGGTTTAGCAAGTTCGAAAAAGATATAAAAGAGAGAAATGAAATGAAGAGAAGGAGGTTGATTAAGAGGGAATTGAGAGAGTAGTTTTGCTAGTGGAAACATATTCGTCGGGAGAAGAGTTTACTAAAAGGTATACATAAAGCCAGTTCGAGACGGAACGGAAAGATAGCTAAGATTGAAACCGCTCCTTAAAGCAATCTAGATATAGAAGAACCTACCTTAAGAAAAGGTATCAGGTCAGTTGTTTTCATAAATTAGATATAAATGCGTAGTTTGATTGTATGCGTTATTCTCCGTGGATTCAGTTAGGATTCCGTCGTTCATAATCAGATTCTTCTCGCACTCCACTGTACTTCGTTGATCTTAAAGTTTCAATAATATTTGTGTATTTCTCTATTAAGAAAGGTCAATAAATAAGATTGATTTATTAAATAAGTAGTCATTAATCATGAATCCAACATACCTAGAATTAGATATAATACTCGAAGGGGAGTTAATAATCATAGGGGTAGTGAAAGGCTACGACACTGGCGCCCAACCGAAATACCGGAATTAAGAGCAAGTGCAGGAATTAGAGTTTTGCCGGAATTATTTTTTTCGGGTAAAGAAAATGTGTCTGAGTTTATTTCTAATACTAGCTTTCATGGCCCGGCGTTGCACGGGCTTATACCGAGGGTATAACTTAATCCCCATGTTAATTTCCTCCTTTTATTCTAACGCCAACACTTTTGTGGGGTTTCACGCGTACGATGTGAGTGCATGTCCCGTGAGTGCGTGTCATGGCTTTGTTGCTTAACATTTTTTCCCTTCTTCACAAATTCTCGATCCTAATACCACTGAAGACCCGCAGTGTAGGGGAGCGATGCACATAAAATCTGTCGAGAGCTCAAACGTCCTCCCGTTGGTGTGGAGTGGTAGTTAGGAGAGGGGGTTCCAGCTCAGGTGTCGTCCGCGTCACTTGACCATGGTTCAAAATTACGTGGACCGGCCCCAAAAGGCCTCGTGTAGCTGAACAGTGGGACGTTAATATTCACTCAATCTTCACAAATTCAGCACTTCCAATATTATTTTCCGAAATTACTTTGATTTCTTTGTTTCTTTCCTCTCCGCTTAGCCCGGCGTTGCACGGGCTTTTACCGAGTGAATAACTTCACCCTCATGGAAATTTCGAGTTTCCCTCAGGCCGATAGCACCTGTGTGTGTGTGTGTGTGTGCGTGCGATGTGAGTGATTTCTTTAACAATGTCATAAAAACTCCCTTTTCGAAATTTGTTCTTGCGTTGGTGTGGTGTGGTAATTATTAAAGATGGGTGAAAGCTCATGTGTCGTCCTCGTCACTTGAGCATGGTTGAAAATTTCAAGGTCTGTCACCCAATACCCTCGAATAGGCAAACAGTGCGAATTTAAAAATCACCCACTCACTTTCCAATTCTTTCGTTTTACCGAGTGAATAACTTCATCCCCATGGAAATTTCGTGTTTCCCTCAGGCCGATAGCACTTGTGTGTGTGTGTGTGTGCGCGCGATCTGAGTGATTTCTTTAACTATGTCATAAAAACTCCCTTTTTCGAAATTTGTTCTTGCGTTGGTGTGGTGTGGTAATTATTAAAGATGGGTGAAAGCTCAGGTGTCGTCCTCGTCACTTGAGAATAGTTGAAAATTTCGAGGTCCGTCACCAAAATTCTCGAATAGGCAAACAGGGTGAAATGTAGCCTTTTTAAATATAGTTGTATGTTGAAAAAAGACAAAAAAATAGAAATTTTTCAAATTTCAAAATTTTACTACTATTTTAAATATTGAAGTAAAATTGTGAGGATTTTTTGAAATATTCGACACACGGGAAAAATGTGTCATGCAATTATCTTTATAAAAGAAGAAAATATTAAATGATTGTTTTAAGTATTTTGAGTGTTTTATTAAAATTTGTTTCCAATGCATAACATACTGCCATGGAAATTCACCTTCCTTTATCAAAGTTCCTGGTATATGTGTGATTCCTTTATATTAACGTCACTACAATTCCCTTTTTTTAAAAAAAAATATATATCTTCCAGATCTTATTAATGTCAGACAGGTTTCAGTTCTCTTTCTACAGCACGGTGTTACAGTGGCTTTTTTGAGTGTAGAACTATTTTCCCCCTGACTCTCCCCTCAGATATAAGATTTATCTTCAAGTTTCTATTCATGACATATCAAAAACAATATTGCTTTAGTAAAAAAATAATAAATTTAAACAATAAAAAGAAAACTATTTTGATGCTTGAGTAAAAAAAAGTCATCATTTTTTAATAATAGATAATTTCTAGGAATCTAAAATAATTAAATAATTTTCAGGTTTTCATTAATCAATCAATCGCTACTTAAAGTTAGCTTAAAAAGGTCTCTCTAGAACGTATTTTTATCCAAAATAATAGGCGATATACTTTTTATTAACAAATAATTAATTTAATAAGGAAATAATAGAAACATTCCTTTTATTTTAAAAAAATATATTAATTTAATTCCATTATCTATAAATAATAATAAAAAAAATTAAATATTGCTTTAGTTTCGTAAAATATCTATTGTTTTAAATCCATTTTCTAAGAAAATAAACACAAAAATTCTCACCGTTAATTATCGAAAGGACTATTCATTTTTTCATTTCGTTGTTTTTGAATGTTAGATTAAAAATATATAAGAATGAAAAAGCCTGGAAATTTATTTACATTCACTGCACAAAATCATTCAAAAAGAAAATAATACTGTGTGTGAGACTAATATATGTTTCAGAATTATATTTCTTTTACAGTATTTTTTATTCCACTCATTCACTTTTGCCAAGAACAGCAAGTTTGACCTTGGCCACTGAGCGTTAAACAGAGGGAGAAAAAAAAATAATAATGATTCTAGCGCATGCGCAAAGCTTTTAGAATGTCTTTAAAGCTTTCATTAATGCATTGAATGCATTTTAATTTAAAAAAATATATTAATTTAAATCCATTATCAATAAATACTAATAAAAAAAATTCTACAGATAGCTCTTGAAACGTTTGGATGTTTGATTAAACATATATAAGTGTTAAAAATCCACTTTTGGGGGAAAACCTAGTTATATGCTAACATTCACTGAAAAAAACATTCAAAAAGAAAAAAAATACTATTTGTTAAAAACAAAAAAATGAAAAGTACATTAAAATAACACAGGATCATGTTAAAATAAGTATTTATCAGTAAAATTAATTTACGTGGGAAAAATTAGCAGAAATGAAAAAAAAGAGATCGCCCACGATTCGAACTCGCAAAGACACGATCTGTTTTTCGGTGTGAATGAGAGAAGCGAAGCGCTACCGACTGTGCTACTGGAACCCGTAGCGAGAATTGAAAATAGGCAAAAATAATGAATGGCAGGACGAAAATGTAATTTTTTTTCGCTCGCATTTTTTTTTTTTTTTACTCGCCAAAGTTACTGATTTCCCTTTAAAATCCGTAATTTTGAAGCAATTTTTTCAATCTTCGGATATGTTACGGATAATATTACTGTACACACGGAAAAAAGGTTTTGTGAGATTATATCTTCATAAATGACGAAGTTATTCAATGTGAAGTAAAAATTAAGACTACTTTTTAAAAATTCTTTAAAAAAAAAGTTTTGGGAATTTTATTTTTTAAATGAATGGATCTAAAAGAGAAAGGCTTGAAGTTAATTAGTGTAGAATATCGATTTAATAACACGAAAAGTAATTCATACCCAACGATTTAGAAATAATTTTCATAAAAACGCATCAGTTTTAACACTATTTTAAAAAATTCGAAAAAAATAGAAAATATCGTTATTTTACAAAAAAAATTATACCGTGTCGTGGCGAAATAAATGATCTTTCCGATTCTGTAATTAATTTTTGTCTAATTTCGACACCGAAAATTAGATGACAATTTTAATATGGTGGAAAACGTAAGATTACCGCTCGGCCGAAACGGAAGGGAAGTTCCGCCAAGTAAACAACCGGCAGGAGTAAAACAATTAGGCGTTTTAAGGTTTTTAATTAATATCTTTTTAACTAATTACAATATCGGAATATAAATAGGCAATACGGCTTCCCCGGAAAATTCCCGATCTTTTGGTACCTTCCGCGACTTTCTGCGTGGTGCGGTTCGTGAGAAGATAGACGCACATAGATAGATAGATAGATAGATAGATACGTTTGTTTACCTTCGAATTTTAATAGTGTAAGATAGGCGAAAACACACACATAGCCTACTATGAAATACCGGCGAATCTATCATGTGCGTATTTAAAAGGTCATTTAATTGGGAGAGCGTTAGACTGGTTTGAGGTGATCGGGTTCGAGTGTGTAAATGAAGAAGCGACTGCATTTGCAACGCTTAAAAAGAAATTGTCAGATAGTTTTCCTGTAGTACGGAATAAATCAGAGCTAGAGGCTCAGTTTTTTTCATCGAAACAATGGAGAGGTCAAGCCCCGTCAGACTTTATTTTTCAGCTATTAAAAATTCATAAGGCTTTAGATTTGAATTATGATGAGATAAAATTGGTCGATCACATAGTAATGCGACTAGAACCCCAAATAATGGATTATTTAGAAGTTCGAAACCCCACAACGAAAGCTCAGTTGGTAGAGTTGGTAGACCGGTTTGAGGAACGTCATAGCTGCAGGGAAAACCAGGGTTCGAGTAATAATTTTGCTAGACGAAGTTGGGATATGAGTAGGAATCCTGAGGAAAGAAGGAATAATAGAAATTGGAGAGATACTGGGGTCGGAAATAGTCAAAATGATCAAAGAGGACTAGGCAGGGGTGCGAATAATTTTTCTCGTCGTAATTATGAAAATCAAGGATTCGAGGGAGGAAATCGCTACAATCAGCCAAATCAGCTATCAGAACCGTAGGATGGTGGTTAGGAAGGGTCCTAATGATGATTCAGCAAAGCAGAATTGGAGACGTATTGATGGCAACAGCGAAAGGCAAAGAAATGCCAATTTAAACTTCTAAGCGATCGTGTTGCGGGAGGTAAAAAATCGCTAGTTAAGTCAAATCCTCCTAATAGAATTAAACTTAATTCATTACGATTATCACCAGTTGATCTTCCGTATGTGCCGATTCTTTTGCATAATACGTTTCTAAAAGCGCTCTGGGATACAGGTGCGGAAAAGTCATTTATTTCAGAAAAAACATACCGATCATATTTTTCTTTTTGTCCTATTAAGAAATCGTTAGCTGAAGTAGCTACAGCTCAAGGGTCACAATGCAGAAATTTAAGCACAGTTGAGTTAAGAATTAAAATAAGAGAATTTTCGAAGTTGCGGAAACTTCATGGGATTGCCGAGATGCAATATCCATGCATCCTAGGTATTGATTTTATGTCACATGCAAATATTAGTTTGGACTTTCTTTCAAAATCGTTGATTATTCCGGATTCGCAAATGGAAAAAGTGGCAATTTCGGACGAACCGGGACAGATAGATTTATCAAACACTAAGTTAAATGCAGAACAAAAACAGAAATTGCAGATTTTGTTTAAGGAATTTCATGGGTTGTTTTCACTTAAGCCTGGTCTGACACATGTGTTTTGTCATGAAATTGACACGGGTGATAATCCTTCTGTTTTTTCAAGACCTTATCGCTATGACAGGGTCAAACAGGGTATCATTAACTACCATGTTAAGAAGATGTTGAACGATGGAACGATAATTCCCACAACATCGCCCTACGCATCTCCAGTTGTTTTATGTCGGAAGAAAAACGGGTTGCTGTTAGATGACCCAGAAGCTTATAGGTTTGCAATAGATTATAGGAAATTAAATGCGATCACGAGATATCCGCGATATCCGCTACCAATAATTGATGATTTGATCACTAATATTCCACACACCGAAATTATGTCATCACTTGATTTACGCAGCGGATACTTTCAGATGGCAGTAGACCCCAAGGATATTCATAAGACGGCGTTTGTTACAAAAAATGGTACTTTTGCATTTACTCGCATGCCATTTGGCCCTTCGGGGGCGGCTCCAAATTTTCAGAGGGTGATTGAAATCCTCCTTAAACCAGTTCTCGGGCGTTTTACATGCTGCTACATGGACGATGTAATCATTTCATCTCCATCTTTTGAGCACCATGTAGAGCATTTACGGGAAGTATTCAGATTGTTGCAAGAGGCTGGTTTAACGTTAAATCGTGAGAAATGTCATTTCGCGAGGAAACAGTTACATTATTTGGATCTAGTTATTAGTAAAGCGGGAGTTAGAACAGCCGAGGAGAAAGTAAAAGCAATTCCTGAAATGAAAAATGCGAAACAGGTAGCAAAATTTTTAGGAATGACGGGGTGGTATCAAAAGTTTATTAAGGACTACTCAGACCTGTGTGAACCCTTGTACGGTTTGAAACGAAAAAATTCTAAGTTTAGTTGATCGGAATCGGCGCAGGAAGCCTTTGATCGTATTAAAAAAGCAGTGACGGAAGTTCCCGTGTTACAGTTACCAGATTTTACCAAAGCTTTTGAACTTTATACGGATGCTAGTTCAGTGGGGTAGGAGCAGTGTTGACGCAGAATAATAAGCCTATTGCGTTTGCCTCAAGAACATTAAACCGCGCAGAGAGGAACTATAGTGTGACGGAACGTGAATGTTTGGCTGTCATATGGGCGTTAAATAAATATCGCACTTATTTCGGATCTTTGCCGGTAAAGGTGATAACAGACCATGCAGCACTTACCAAATTAACGAATGGAAAGAATTTGTCGTCTAGAATGATAAGGTGGACGCTTAAGTTGGCAAATTTTAATGTAGAATGGGAACATCGCCCAGGTACGCAAAATTTAGTGGCTGATATGTTGTCTAGAAACCCGTTAGAAAGTAATGAAGAACCAAAGGTATCTTGTGCGGTGATTAGATCGTTCGTATTATCGTCTAGAGAACAGTTGAGAGAGGAACAGAGAAATGATCCGGAGTTGGGTCACATCGTACGTTTTCTAGAAAATCCGGACGATAGTTCCATTAATGAGTCAATCTGTAGAAATTGGTCCCGCGACTTTAAATTGATAGATGGGTTGTTATACTATGCAAAATATACAACCACACTAGGTGAATTAAGAGTATTTATACCTAAAACATTTCGTAAAGATGTTATGCGAGGATTCCATGACTCGCCGATGGCAGGCCATTTAGGCAAAAAGAAAACCTACTTAAAATTAAAAGACGCATGTTATTTCCCGTACATGAGGAAATACATTTATAAATATGTAGCAACCTGCGACCAATGCCAAAAAGTCAATTATAAAAACGGATTACCAGCTGGTCAATTAATTCCGATAGTAACGAATTTTCCGAATGAAATCGTATCTTTAGATTTATTAGGCCCATACCCTGCAACTAGTCCAGAACGCTATAAATTTATTTTAGTAATTACAGATAATTTTTCTAAATGGGTTGAAATAGTTCCTTTAAGGAAAGCTTCGGCTAAAGCAATTGCCAATGCATTTTTTGAGAATTATATTTCGCGTTATGGAGCTCCTGTTAAGTTAATCACCGACAACGGCCCCCAAATGATATCCGAAGTTTTTTAGCAAGTATGTCGCAGGTTGAACATAAAACACGTTAAAACTTTGGTATATCGTCCACTAGCTAATCAAACAGAAAGAGTTAATCGTACTCTTTTAAAAATGATTTCGAGTTTTGTCGCGGATAATCACAATAACTGGGACCAATTTCTGCAAGAGTTCGGATACGCTATTAGGACAGCAGTACATGAGACAACGGGTTAAACACCGGCAGAATTATTTTTAGGTCGAAATTTAATCACCCCTTTTCAAAAATTAGTATTGGTAACTGATGGATCTGATTTAGTTTGTGGGAACATAGAAAGTTTGTTTGAGGAGGCTAGAATTCATACAAAGCGCCAGCACGAGAAGTGGGCGAAATATTATAATAAAAAGAGGCGTGAAAGTAATGTGAAAGTTGATGATCTAGTATTAATTCAAACTCACCCGTTAACTTCGGCAAGTAAGAAAATAGTGGGTAAATTTATGCCAAAGTTTGAGGGCCCATATAAAGTTCTGAGTGTAAAAAATAATAATAATTTAGTAATATTAAAATTTGGTAAAAGAATAACTGTTAATGTGGACCAGGTGAGAATTTACCATCAAAGAGAAGAGAGTGTTGCCGAGTCGGAAAGTGCCAGTAGTAGTGATCATGGTGCAGTGGCATCAGTCAGGTAGGATGATGGGCAGTCGAGATTGGTGCAATCGGAGAGTGATGGGGATTGTCGTAGCGGAGCGAAATCAAGAAATTTAGAAAGTAGTAGAGATATAGTTGCGAATAGACGCGATGGAGTGAAGGTGAGAAGAAAAAAACGTGGGCCAACGGAGTCTGCTGTTTCTTCGGGGGGTGATGTGTATAATTTCTGGAAAAAAAACCGTATTGGACTGAGAAAGAGAAAAGAGGAAGACCAGACTCTTGGATAGATAATATACAAAAGAAGAAGAGACCAGAGGCCCAGGTATCCCGAGACAAGAGAAAGTTGACCTCGTAAATGCCGTCTCGTCCCTCCAGAAAGCAGTATAGAAAGGTGGAAGAAAATAATTCTGAAAGAGCAATTCCAGGACCATCCCACAGATTCAAATACAACAGACCTCATCAGGAAAGGAGCTGTCCATACAACCTTCGGAGCCGTCGTCAAGTGGACAGCAGCCAAGTTCCAAATCTGACAACACAAAAGAACGCCTCAGCAGGAGCATATCAACTTCAACGGACTCAATGGAAGAGGAGACCCATAAGGTGGGATCGCAGAGAGGACAACCATAGGACTAGGCCATCCAGCACAGAGGCCATGGTTGGAGACAAAGCCTATGCAGATTGGATCTAAAGACTAGCCAGGTTGTATAATTCTAATTTGTTTATTTTTTCTCTTACAGACAGTTCGGAGTATTTTCCATGTGGGCTAGTCTATTTTTTTTTTTTGTAAAATTAACCTACAAAAGTTGCTGCGTTGTGTGTATTTTCATATCGGTTGAAAAAGCTTTTGTATTTAATTTTTTTCCAAATTGTGGAAAAACACTTGTTGAATTGCAATTGTTTTGCTACACATTAAAGACGAGGCTTTATATGTGAGATTACTTGTATTGTTTGTTGTAATATATTCTATGTAAAAAATGTATATATTTTTGTGTGTAATTATTAAGATGTATAAGTACTGTCTGGTTTCTGGGCGCGGCGTAATTAGGAATATTAACAAAAAACATTAACAGCGCAGCGCGATTGATTGGGAATTTTTTGAAAATGAAACCAGATAAAGGTTATTTTGTTATGAAACTATATATATATATATAATATAATGTATACCATATTTTATGTCAATAAGGAAGTTGTATAAAAGTTCTGTGCATTTAATGTCATGTTTTAGAAAAAATTGACAAGGTTTCCTTTCAGGGCAGCAGTCCCTGAACATAGTGATGCGATGAAAACTTTGATGTCGTGAGAAGATATTAATGTAAAATTTTATATTTATTAGCACTTAAGTAAAGTGCATGATCAGGGTTTTTTCCTTGAAAGGTTTTCCCCTGATCTTCGCCCGAATGGGATGCACTGTAGGGATATATTGTACAAGATCAATAAATTAGAGTGGAGTACCCCTTTGAGTAGTCATTTCTGTGTGCTAGTTTAATTAAAGTTTCTAACTTAGAGAGTTAAAATTTTCTGCAAATTCAGTGTTTTCAGGCATTCTAAAGTTCGTGAGTTAAAACTTTCTACAAGTTCAGTATTTTCAGGCATTCTAGAGTTAGTTAAAATTTTGTGCAGGTTCAGTGTTTTTCAGACGTTAGGTAAATTAAGCGAGTTCTTTCAGGTCGTTTAGACCTTCAATAAGTCACGCTTTTTTTCTCGGAGGGGGGTTGTGACGGGTGCTTACGCGTTTCACTAACCTTCTCTCGAGTCTTTAAATATTTTATTTATTTCAACCAATCTCCGCCGAGAGCCAAAAGTGTGATTTATGCAAACGATATAATTTCGGGTTTAGCAAGTTCGAAAAAGATATAAAAGGGAGAAATGAAATGAAGAGAATGAGGTTGATTAAGGGGGAATTGAGAGAGTAGTTTTGCTAGTGGAAACATATTCGTCGGGAGAAGAGTTTACTAAAAGGTATACATAAAGCCAGTTCGAGACGGAACGGAAAGATAGCTAAGATTGAAGCCGCTCCTTAAAGCAATCTAGATATAGAAGAACCTACCTTAAGAAAAGGTATCAGGTCAGCTGTTTTCATAAATTAGATATAAATGCGTAGTTTGATTGTATGCGTTATTCTCCGTGGATTCACAGTTAGGATTCCGTCGTTCATAATCAGATTCTTCTCGCACTCCACTGTACTTTGTTGATCTTAAAGTTTGAATAATATTTGTGTATTTCTCTATTAAGAAAGGTCAATAAATAAGATTGATTTATTAAATAAGTAGTCATTAATCATGAATCCAACATACCTTGAATTAGATAATACTCGAAGGGGAGTTAATAATCATAGGGGTAGTGAAAGGCTACGACAAACTCCCTCAGGCGAAGGTCTTCCTTGTTTCTCATGGTGACGCCAATTAATAATTCAAATGGAGACCACTTAGTACTACGATTAAATGTAATATTTAAAATTCTTTGAAGTGGGTCTACGAACTTGAACCACTTGGTAGACTCCGCAATTGACAGCTTGATCAAAACGGGAATAATAGTTCGGTGTATTCTCTCGACTTGGCCATTCCCTCTGGGTACTCCGGTGGCGATTTTCAAATGTTGAATGTTTTCATTAGTACAATAATCTCCAAAAGTTCCAGAAGTAAAAGCAGAGCCTCTGTCTGTTATTATTCTTTTGGGATTACCAAAAGTCTTTTGTTGCAATTTTAATTTATCCAAAGCATCTTCTGCGGAAGTAGATCTAACGGGATAAAGCCAGGTAAATTTTGTAAAAGCATCCACTATTGTGAGAATATGCTGATATCTCTTGTTAGTAGAAGGCAAAGGTCCGATAAAATCGACGTGATAAGTACTTAATGGCACATCCTCTTTAGGAATGGGGTTGAGGAATCCATCCTTTTTTCCACTCTTTTTGTTGGTCAAAATACATGGCACGCAGTTAACAATTACATTTTGCACCTGCTTGCTCAAATTGGGAATGAAAAATTCTTGTTTCACAACTCCTTCAGTCTTGGCAACGGAGAAATGTCCCTTCTCATGTGCTAACTTAAATATCTCAGTTTGCATATCTCTTGGTACAACTATCAATTCACGACCTTTAACACATTTGTAAAGTATTTCGTTTTTATCGAAAAAGTCTGAATTGCTGTTTGTTTCAATCAGTGACCTTAGACTCTGAGTGTATTCATCCTCTTGTTGTGCCCTTTTTAATCTTGCGGTTAGAGTATCGTTAGTAATTATTGCGACTGGATATCTGCTAAGGGCATCCACATGTTGCATTCTCTGGCCGGAACGATGCACAATTTCATAATCAAACTCTTTCAGCAATAATGCCCATCGCGCTATACGAGTAACCAAATCCTTTTTGTCCATGGTCTTTTGAAACGCTGAGCAATCCGTTATGACTTTGAAATGATTTCCCATAAGGTAGGTACGAAATTTCTTTAAAGCGTTGACAACAGCAAGAACTTCAAGTTCATAGCTGCTATACTTTTCCTCTGCCAGAGTAGTTTTCTTAGACATGTATTGAACAGGATGCAATTTTCCATCTTCTGCCTCTTGGAGTAAGACGGCTCCGTAGCCTTGTTGACTTGCGTCCGTGTGCAATTCGGTTGTTTTTCCCTGCTGGAAAATACTTAATACTGGACTTTCAGTCAACAATTGCCTGAGCTTTTCAAATGCTTCTATTTGAGGTCGTTCAAAGACAAATCGATTGTCGTTTCTAATTAGATCACTCAAAGGTTTCGCTATTTTAGAGTATGACGGAATAAATTTTCGAAAGTAGCCAGTGAGTCCCAAAAAGCTTTGGACTTGTTTGGCAGTCGTTGGTACAGGGAACTTCTTGACAGCTATCGTTTTTTCAACTGAAGGGCGCACCGTTCCATTTTCGACAACGTGACCCAAAAATTCCACCTTTCGTTTTAAAAACTGACATTTTTCAAATTTGATCTCCAACCCATATCTGGATGCGACCTCAAACACCTTTAGTTTTTCCATACCTTCTTCCTCATCTTTAGCTGGAACGATCAAATCGTCCAAATAAATTATTACAATGTCTTTTCGCATGAGTTCCCTAAAAGTGCTGTACACATATCTTTGGAATACGCTTGGGCTTGTAATGAGACCAAAAGGTACCTTATTAAATTCGAGCTGCCCGTCTGGTGCAACAAAGGAGGTGAAATGCTTGCAATCCTCGTTTACGTCGACATGAAAAAACCCATTTTTCATGTCTAACGTGGAATACACTTTGGCGTCTTGCAGCCCATCCAATACGTCCTCTATCAGTGGCAAGGGGAAGCGATCCTTGACTAGTTTTCAGTTCAGTTTCCTATAGTCAATGCATAGTCTGTCGGTACCGTCTTTCTTCTTGACTAACACGATTGGACTTGCATATTCAGAAGAGCTTGGTCTCACGATTCCCTTATCCAAACATTCGTCGATCTGCTTGTTGACGGCCTGATTCTCCAGAAATGACAAACGGCGTGCTGTTTGGTAAACTGGTATATCATCCTTCAGGATAATTCTCATGGATACATTTGTTGTTTCGGTCTTCTTAGGTGTATAGCTGTTGATTAGTTCAGAGAGTTCCTTTCTTATTCGAGGATTGATAACATGTTTAACTTCGATTTCGTCTTCAGTTCTTGCTTCATAAACCTGTGTATTCACAAACCACACCTTCTCTTCGTGTTTACGGAAATAACCACCTTTTTTATCAAAGCCAACAAAAGCTTGTTCCAAAATGTCCGATCCTATCACTGCCTGGAACTCCAAATGCACCGCAGGCACGATATGCCATATTACGGAATATTTCTCTCCATCCAATTAGATTTCTCGTTGGAACGATCCTTTTGTTTTGACTTCGTACTTTCCCAATCCAGATAACACGACAATGTCCTTCGAGAGCTTCGATTGCTCGATGATTCCTTTGCTTACATCTTCACGAATGAGCGAAACTGAGCTTCCAGTGTCGATTAGAGCCACAAAAGTCTTGTTTCCGATGGTTATTTTCCTGGTCTTAATTCTGTCTTGCTGAATTCGAGAACAGATCTGGACCGGAGAGCCTGAAGATTTATTGATTTTCGTACCCTTGTTGCGCTTTGTACAATCTACGGCATAGTGACCTGGTCCCCTGCAGTAGCTACATGTTACCTGTTTAACTCTTTTATCGTAAGTTCTCGTCGATTGAAAGCATTTTCTATCATTCCAATTATTTCCAAGGTGAAAACGTTCTTGCCTTTGAGAACAATTATCGTTATTGTTCGATCTCTTAGCAAATGAGTTTAACTGCTTTGGCCCTATAGTTCTTCGGACGTCCTCATAATCTTTCTTCATATTAAACTTATGAAAAGTTTCGTGAATCAGTTTATTCGATGCTTGAACGTTTTCGGTGTTATTCGGCATACCGGCAGTCTGTTGCGCTTGTATTCGCAAACTTCTCTAATTCGTACTCTGGTCTTTCTCTCTCATCCTTTCGCATATCCTCTCTCCCTCTCAGCTCTTTCTCTCTCTTCTCTTTTTGTACGTTCCTCCACTATGCTATCAAGCATTTTTTTAACATAGTCTTCAACGTAATCTGGGCTTTTTACGATCAGCTCCTTTAACTTCAATTTTGTGATACCTGCTTCGATAGTAAGATCCAAATCCTCGGCGAGTGACACCAAATCCTCTTTATTTTTCACGAGTAAGAATGCCATTTTTATTCTCAGAATGTTGACCTAGAGAACAACTTAAATTTTTTCCAAGTTAAATAAGACAAATCTATGAGAAAAGTTTACTAACCTAAACAGAAACAAAAGATAATTTAAATAAGATGCAATTATCAATTATAAACAATTATAGACAAAAATGGACTTTTTAAGGAATTCCCGGAACCTAAATCCTTTTGCAAAACACAACAGTATTACAGTTAATATCAATTTTATTTTTTATTAAAAAAAAACAACGCGTTCCTCTCATTTATCAAAAATAGATTACTAAGAAAAAACACGGAAAGTACTCAGTTATTAATCCAAAACTAAAAGAACATCAAATATCTATGTCTGCAATTAAACCAATAATAGTACCTAGTACTTCAAAATTCAATTTCAGATTCACAGAACAGGAAATATACACACAAAAACATTTATTTAATTTTCGCCTATTACTCACACAATACCAAAAAAAGGATACTAGCACAATTCAATGTAATTCTGAAGACACTTTACGTTGACTTCAATGACACAGGAAATCTTGTTTCGTGTTGATAACTCGCAATTCGATGCAGTTTCAAAGGTTCTCTCGTCAGTGTTGACCTCAATGATCAAGGTAATCCCGTTCAATTCGTTCAGTATCTCGTTGAGTCGCTGGGCTTCCAGTTTTGGTTGACTGCAGCTGACGTGTGGAAATTCGCCAAGATTCTGTGTTTCTAACCAAGTCAATGGACCCCTTCCTCCTGTTGACTGTTCTCGCTGAAGTATTTCCGTATCGCTCGCAGAATCTCCATATTGCTCGTAAGACTTCCGTATCGCTCGTAAAATTTCTTATCCAGCTGAAGGCTTCGACGGGTCTCTATTCGATGCAAGGCAAGGTCTATGTACCACTCAGGAAATCAAAAATCGATGAGGAGGTAAAATTTTTAAAAAATGCTCTTAGATAAAACTTTGAATAATTTAAAATTCTCGGTCGAACCCCCAATTTGTGGGACGGTGTCTAGGGGAAGGTTCAATTTTAATGTTAAAATAAGCACGCAGAGTTAAAATAATCTAATTTATTAAAAAAACACAACTAAAACATTTACTATCTACAAGGGGTTTTAAATAATTCGAGATAGCACCATACAAATTCCGAAAACACGTCCTCTTTTTCAAACAACGGAGAGCCTGATTTCCTCTGACCTGCCTTCGTTCAAGCTTTGGTGCCACTTTATAAATACACTAGCTGTTACTCGCCCGCTTCGCTGGGTATTTCATGATGATTTATAAATTTTTACTGCTTATATATAGGTATAAATTATTGATATCTAAGTCCTAGCATTAAGAATTCGATTGTATTGAAAAATATACTTATACCTTTAACTGTCGCAAAAAAAAGGGCAGAACTCATCTAATTTGTATTTTCTAAAAATCTCTAAAATTGAAGCATAGAATGATATTTGCTCTTTCGTAACCCAAAAACCAAGTGGATTCCCGCAAAACCAATTTTCGGTGGATCTCTACTCCGTAAATTGAACATGCAAGCCAAATTTCAAGTCTAAATCTAACAGAAAAAAGCAAAAGTTTTACTATAAATATCCCCGTAATCCCGTTGAGAGCCGTTTTCCAAAATTACCGCTCTTAGAGGATTTCAATTCAACAAAAGAAAAATGCAAACCAAATTTCATTATTATAGTCCTTGTAGCTCGAAAAAAGTAATTTTTTTGTCAATACGTCCCAGTAACCCCCTGCACCCCCCCTAAGAACTTGATTTGCTTAAAATACATTCTTAGTGGATCTCTATTCAACAAAAGAAACATGCTTAACAAATTTCAAGTATAGGGGTCTAACAATTAAAAACATTAATTTTTTTCTGTAACTCCTCTTGACCCCTCGCAAACATCCTTAGGGGTAAATTTTCGTTTTACTCTTTGTTAGAGGAACTCTATTCCATGAAAGGAACATGCCTACCAATTTTCAAGCTGGATGATCAAATAGTTTAAAAATGTAAATATTTATCGATTACGCCTCTTAAACTCCCGAAATTAAACTTGGTAGTTGATATTCGCAAAACCCATTTTGTAGCGGTTCTCTACTTTACGAAAGGAATCTGCTTATCAAATTTCAAGACTGTACGTCTAACAGTTTAAAAATGGGGATAATTGTCTATAATGCCACTTGAGCCCCCGCAACTCCACTTCTGGGTCTGTTTTCACAAAACCCATTTTGTAGGGGATTTGCACTCTATGAAAGGAATCTGCTTAGCAAAATTTGAAGACTGTGCGTCCAATTAATTAAAAATGCAAAAAAATTATCAATAACGCCCCTGGAACTCCCGCAACGCCACCTAGGGGTCGATTTTCACAAAACATATTTTGCAGTGTATTTCTATCCTATGAGAGGAATCTGCTTACCAAATTTCAAGACTGTGAGTCTAATGGTTTAAAAATAGAAATAATTATTTATATCTGCCCTTAACCCCCTGCAACATCTCTTGGGGGTCAATTTTCTCCAAACCCATTTTGTAGCGGATATTTACTCCATGAAAGAAACATTTCTACCAATTTTCAAGCAGCTAGGTCAAGTAGCTTAAAAACGAAAATATTTATCTATTACGCCACTTATACCCCGCAACGCCACTTAGAAGTCTGTTTTCACAAAACCTTCTTATAGCTGACTCTATTAAATAAATCTATTTATCAAATTTAAAGACAGTGCGTCAAATAGTTTAAAAATGGAAATAATTATCTATAACGCCCCCTAAGCCCCTGCAACGCCACTTGGGGGTTGATTTTCAGCAAACTCATTTTGTACCGGATCTCTACTCTCTGAAAGGAATCTGCTTACCCAATTTCAAGATTGTACATCAAGTAGTTTAAACATGGAAGCAATTATTTATAACGCCCCTTAACCCCCTTAACGCCCTTTGCGTTTCGAATTTCGGAAAATCCGTTCTTAGCTGACGTCTACTCTATGAAAGGAACATGTCTACCAAATTTCAAGTCTGTAGGTTGAATAGTTCCGGAGATATCGTGATTAGTCAGTCAGTCAGTCAGTCAGTCAGTCAATCAGTCAGTCAGTCAGTCAGTCAGTCAGTGAGTGAGTCGCTTTTCTCCTTTATATATATAGATGATCTCACCGTATCGTGCAGCTAAAACTCACGTGGTTTCTATTAGTGGTGCCATCTCTTAGAATAAAAATCAAAAGAAATAAAAGAAAACTTGCACTCCTTTCCTACATATATATATGTATACATATACATGTACATATGTATATATATATATATATATATATATATATACCGGGTGATCATAAAGAAACTTTGCAGATATATGGACTTTTAGCGGCCGTTTCGTTCAATCGATCGACTTGAGATTTGAGGCATAGTTATTTAAAGGTATGCGCTCGAGATCCTGTGAACGGCAACAAAATGGCACTCACCGTTACAATTATTGTGACAGAAACTCGAAAATTACGAATAGCAACACCCATATTTTTGGTCTCAAAATGATTAACGCGAACGAAAACCCTAAAGTGCGCTGGAATGGTACGCGTATCACAAAACATGGGCGCGGTATAAGCGCGAAAAGAACAGTTTTGTACAGTCAAAAGAAAAAAAAATAAATCGCGATCACACACAGAGGCTCACAGAGGAAATTTGCATGTAAGTCAAGAAACCAATCACAGGACGCTATTTTCCAGATATTCAGCTTAGAAAAGCGATAAAAGGCAGGGTGTTAATGTTGGTTCTTCAATCGTGGCTCTTTCTGTGAAATTCCGCCTTGCGTGCTTACCGTTAAAAGAAGTGTTTTCCGGGGGGGGGGGGGGGTTGCATATACCTGCATGATTTAATAAAGAAATTTGAAGAAGCTGCATACTTGTGATAAATGGCCAACTTCTCCTGAGAACAGTTTCGGAAGTGCATCATGTAGTGACTTCAGGAGATATGCATATATATTTATATACATAATCAAAATTTCTCTATAAGAGAGAGATGAATAAACATGATATATATATAATTAAGGACTGACCTTTCCCTATTATTAAGGACAAACGAGACACATTTTACATTAATTGGCAACATCAACAGCAAAAATTGTGTACTTTTAGCATACGCGAATCCACACGTTGTGTCACCAGTCCCTATATATAACGCGAAAGCCACTGTGTGGTGCGGCATTGCAGGCACAATTATTCTAGGTCCATATTTTTTTGATAAAGTAACACTAAAAGGGTTTGAAATAGGCTTTGTGACAGGCTCTCGTTATACAGCCCTGTTGTAAAATTACGTCCTATCAGAATTGCAAAAATGAAATGAACTGAATGACATGGCTTGGCTTGGATGCAAGATGGTTAACCTCCGCATATAGAAATACCTGTTCGTAGAATCTTGGAACAGCATTTTGAAGACCGTGTCATCTCACGCCAGTTTCCATTTTCGGGGCCTCCTCAATTCCTCCCCCCCTCCGGCCTCACTCCGGTTGATTTTTGGTTCTGGGAATATCTCAAATCTTGTGTGTACATGTGCAATCCACAAACTTTACCGGATTTGAAAGAATTTATCAAACGTGAGATTGCAAACATCCATGCTATGTTACGCTAGGCTTTATTGTCCACAGTCTCTCGCATACAAAGCGCATTGCTTCTGATAACACTCAAGTAGAATAATAACACTAGGTAACAAAAAAAAACTTTATGTCTGTTTCCTAGTTTTAAATAGCCTATTCTAACTAATTTTAAGTTTAAAAAAACGAATACGTAAATTAAATTTATTTAATAGCTCTTATTTCTAAGATACACAACAGCCCATCCATCAATTTATGGGTAAATTTGAAAAAAAAAATTATTTACTAATAAATACAATAAGATACGTGTTAATGAATAGTTTGTTGTATTTTTTTCTATGAAAAAGTGAACTGGATTTTAGAAGCTCTGCCTTCTGCTTTGGCAAGCCAAGATCTCTTACGAGGTCAATCAATTCTGCTTGATTTAGTCTGGGGGGTTCATTCAAATCTTCTGTCTCAAAATCTGGGTCACAGTATGTCCTAGGTCTTATGAATTCTTCTTCTTCGACATTATCCTGTACAATCTCATACTTTGTAGGTGGGTCAGAAATTGGCCTATCAGCTGCTTGTAGTATCCGGCCGAATGGCTAATGGATACTACAAGCGGTCTTTCTTCTTTCTCGACCAACTCATTTTCATAAGGGGAGGGCGTCATAGAAAAATAACAACTGTCAACATGGTTAGCTGGCTCACGCCGAACTATTGGTTCAGCAAACTGCACATTGTACATTTTTTCCCCACTCAATCCACTCTCGCAGTCTCAATGAAAGCAAGAATTACAACATATGTGTGGGCTCATGGTTTGTCCTAGTCATCTACTTTTACTACGAAGTAAAGGAAATAAGCTGTCTTTACAACTATGCTGATGGTTCGCTTCTGGGCTGTAAAAGCCATTTCACCATAAACGTAATAAAAGTTGTCGGGGTTATTAAAAGTTAAAAATCAATCCTGAGGCAAACAAGTGCTTTTATCGACCCGTTTAAATGATCCTCACAAAGATTCTACACAGAAAGTTAAGATGAGTAAAAATGCAGGTATTTATGAGAAAGGAGGAGTTCTGATTCTTGAAAATAAGAGCTCATTTCAAATTTTCAGGGTGATTTTCGTGTTTAGCGGGCCAAAATACTTCATAATAAACTATTGTTTTTGCGCGAAGCATTTTTGGTGTTGCCTAGTGTAATAGAGATAGCACAAGTAGTACCCATGTGTAATCCAAATAAAAGTCTTCTTTTCTCCAATCTGTGTTGTTCTCAGGGATTAGTGACTTGATTATATGCAAATTTCCTCTACGGACCTCCGATCGCGTTTTTGCTGTTCAAAATTATTCATTACGCTTGCATGGCACATCCGTTTTTTGATACACGTACCATTCTAACACTTTTTAGGGTTTTCGCACGTGCTGATCATTTTGCAATAAAAAATGCGTGTTGACATTTGTAATTTTCAAGTTTCTGTCACTATAACCATAACTGTGAAAGCCTTTTTGTTGCTGTTCACAGGATCCTCGAGCGCATACCTTTAAATAACAATACTTGAATTTTCATGTCGATCGCGGTTAAGCGAAACGGCCGCTAGAAGTTAAATATAGGCAAAGTTTTTTTTATGACCATTCTGTGTACACACACACACGCACGCGCACACACGCACGCGCACACACACACACGCACACACACACACACACAAATTAAGGACACAAAAGCTTTGTTTTTACTCTTTTTTTTAAATGCTTGCAATTTTAGCTCAACATTTAATAAATATGTAAAATTTTGTAAATTTAAAAATTTCTACTTGAAATCTTAGATTTCATTTTTGATTTAAAAAAGAAATTGAATCCTCTTTAATTTTGAAAACACATGCTATACTTTCAACAATTTAATAAATGTTCGGTGGTTCATGAGAAATAAAGACCTCCATTTCGCGAGCAAAATGATTTCTTTTAAGCAATTTCTTAAGAAAAACCATTAAATATTTTAATAAATAAAAAACATGTCCCGGATTTAAATTCTAACAGACCAAGGTATAATTTAATTGATCCTCATTCAATAAATTTTCTTTTAAAAAATGCTTTTTAGACTGGATGTAATTATCTCGACCTTTTATTTTAAAGGTCTTTTCACCTCATTAACAGTGCACTTTGTGGCTCAGTTGGAAGAGCCCTCAATTTCTACCGGGTTTTTCTGGATTCTAATCAACATCACACACACATCCCTTAAATTTTATGATTTTTAAAAAATACTCAAAATTTTATTTGCACAATTAATATCCTTCGAAGCAATTTTTTAATCGGTAAAATCATTTATTTCGCCATGATACGGATTTTTTTTTTATTTTTACAAAACCATGATATTTTGCTAATTATCTGATTTAATTTTTAATAGTGATATTAGTAGTTTAATAATTTTCTACTCTTGGCGGTTGATAATTTATCAGGTACCACTCGTTCCGGTTTTTCCGCCAGGCGTCTGTCTACCGGTGTCACTTCTCCTCCGTAAACCGCACAGAGAAGGGATGAGAACGAAGCCAGTCTCCCCTGTCTTTCTCACAATAAGCTTTCTCTCACTCACTTAAGTTTAGAGCGAGTATTTACAGTCAATCCAAGGCAGACTGAGTGTTTTTATTTGCGACTGTTGTAGGTTAATGTTACCGGCCCATTGTCATTTCAAGATATACATAAAGTGAATGGACAACAGTATCCAACGTATAAAGCTGCATGCCTTGCACTAGACTTTCTGGAAAACGACAACCAGTGGGAGTGTATGCTTACTGAAGCAGCATTGAACTGTACAGCAATACAAATTCGTCTAATATACGCTATAGTGTTGATTACATGTTTCCCAGCCTTAGCAGAGACGTTGTGGGATAATCACACAGATTCAATGACCGATGATATATTGCATCGACATCATACATGGCTCAACGATCTAACGATAACCTTCAGCGATGCTATGAACAACGAAGTATTGATTGCTATATATATATATATATATATATATATATATATATATATATATATATATATATATATTGAGGATATTTGCATAGTCATTGCCAATTTACCCCTCAGTCATTTCGGTATGCATTCACCGAATTGAAGTGCATCTACTTTAATGAACACTGAAAGGAATCGTGAACCGCATTACAATACTTTAGAAATGGCAGCGATTATTACTCGCAATGTCCCACTATTGACTGAGGAACAAAGAACCATTTATGACCGCATTTTGCTCGAAGTTTCGGCAGGACAAAGTGGTTTCTTCTTCTTTTTTTTTTTTTTTTTTGGATGCCCCAGGTGGAACTGGCAAAACATTTCTCATTTCACTCTCACCAAAATACGATCAAATAAAGGCATCACATTGGCTGTTGCATCATCTGACATAGCAGCAACTTTATTAGATGGATGCAGAACAACTCATTCAGCATTTAAGCTGTCATTAAATATTCAAAATAACCCAGACGCAGTGTGCAACATAAAAAAAACAATCGTCCATGGCCGCAGTGCTGAAACAGTGTAAAATTATCATCTGGGAGGAATGCACTATGGCACACAAACATTCGCTTGAAGCGTTGAACAGGACATTGAAAAACATAAAAAACGACAAACTATTTGGCGGCACTCTGTTACTCCTTTCAGGTGATTTCTCAAACAAGCACTTCCCATCATTCCACGTTCAACGTACGAGGATGAGATCAATGCTTGCTTGAAATCATCGCCACTGTAGCGTAATGTTGAAAAAGTACAGCTGAAAGTAAATATGCGCGTTCAAACACTTCAAGATCCGCTGAAACATTCTCAAAACAACTGTTAGATATCGGTGATGGAAAAGTAGCTGTAAATGAAAATATATACTGGATGCATAAAATTGCCGATCGATTTCTGCACAATCATTAACTCGCAAAATGCTCTCATTGAGCAGATATTTCGCGATATACACACACAATACTTGAATCATGAGTATCTGGAAGAAAGAGCAATTTTGGTAGCAAAAAATGTGGACGTCAACTATTTGAATTTTAAGATACAACAGTTGTTGCCAGGGGACTTGATGTCATACAAATCTATCGATACAGTTTGCGATACCAACGAAACTGTAAATTATCCAGCAGAGGTTTTGAACTCATTGGATTTGTCACGCATGCCACCGTACCATTTACAACTGAAGAGTGAATCTCCGGTTATTTTGCTTCATAATTTGAAGCCACAACGGCTGTGTAATGGCACACGATTAGTCATTAAAAAATTGATGAAAAACGTTGTTGAATCCAGCATTTTAAATGGCAAGTTCCGAGGAGATGATGTATTACTACCACAAATTCCTATTATTTCCACAGATGTGCCAATTAAATTCAAATGGATTCAATTTCCAATTAGATTGGCATTCGCAATGGCAATCAATAAGTCTCAAGGCCAAACGATGTCTGTTTGTGGCTTGGATTTGGGCACACCGTGATTTTCACACGGACAATTATACGTGGCATGTTCTCGCATGGGTAAATCATCTAGTTTGTTTGTGTTGGCTAAAGATGGACTCACTAATAATATCGCACACTCCATTGCACTAAGAGACTCCTAATGCTATTTTTTAACTGTCATAATTTGTGATAGAGATGTAATTTGAAATTTATTTGTTAAAATAATAAAAGTACAAAGAATTAAAAAAATGAATGTTTGGTATTTTGTTTCTTTTATAGGCCGTCCGTTCATAGCGCTCCATTCATCTTTCAGTCATATACCACACCCCACACACTTACAATGAGTAAGTTATTTTTTATTTGAGTCCCAAAATATTCACTAGAAATAATTTATATGGCAAAACAACGTTTGTGTGCTGGATCAGATAGTATAAAATTCCTTTTAATTTCATTTTAAGCCCCTTTTAATTTGTAATGGTATTGACCCTTTAGGACTCGCGCGTAAATAATTAACTAGCTTGCCGGCCTAATGGGATTTAATCGTGACTGTATCTCTTAAATACTAAAATCTCAGCGTTTTAAAAGTAGGCTTACATAAGAATCATCACAAGATATCTTTCTATCAATCACAAGACCCATCCACGGGAGTTTTGCAGCTTCATATAAAAACCGAAACTCTGGAAAATTCAACACCACTTCTTAAACTCGTCATGTAGTACCTGCGTGTGTCTTCTTTATGCTATTCGCTAAGTGTTGCCTAGATGTTTATTCGTGTGTGTACAATAAACTGGATTACCATTCAACGAATGATTCCTCATCCATCCTCTAAGTCTTCTACACTCACTTCTACTCTTGGCTAAATGATCAATAATTAATTTCAAGAAATGTTACTATATATATATATATATATAGTATGATAAAATAAAATGAAATAATAAATGAGAAAGTTTTATTACCTACAAGGCCAAGAAAGAAGATATTTATATATAATGCGAACATAGTTAAATAAAAACATTAATCAAAGTTACGTAATTAAACATAAATCTGTGTCTTACCGAACAAAAGGACTTTTTTCTTTACATAACTCAAGGAAACGTTCATCTCTATAAACGTGTCGAAGGTCATTTTTACATCCCACAAGAACAATTGGAACATTTGGACAATACTGGCGAATTTCGGGAAACCATTTGGTTTTACAGTGTTTGAAAGATTGAGGACTGGAAATCGAGAAACACAGAAGGACGACATCTGACCTGTAAATAATTTGTTAAAAAGATATTTAAATATTATTTTGATGCATCTTTCCAAAATGGTTTTCAAATAGTTTTCCCTTTTAGCGTAAATAAGTCTTTCGTAATAGTCAATAAATGTTTTGTTTGAAAACAAAAGCGAGCTATTTAGAATTGAAGGAAATAAAAAAAACTATCAAAGCATGGCTGGTGCTATAAAAAATGTCATGGCAGGATTTTACTGTTCAAAAGCTTCTAAGCCCAGGACAGGTTATTGTAAATATTGGAATCCTATTAAATAGTTCTAGGGGAAAAATAGTATGAAGAGTTATCGAGGGATCATAAAAAAGTTTGCTTTGGGGGAGACATTCCTACTTCTTGTGTTCTCACATATTGTGACATGTCATGAATACATGTGCCCAAAACCTTTCTACATATTTTTATAAATATGCTATAAAAGAGTGATTTAGTTGGCTAAATTTGTATTCACTTATTTTTGTTGAAAAAAACTTTATAAACTTTAAAAAAAGCTTATATAAATTTTACAAAATCTTCCAGGGATCTGTGGAGAAATACTCAAATAGACTTTGTGGCGAAATCTAAATAAGCCAGTAACAGCCTCCGGACAGGAGTGATCACTTTTGTCTAGCGGTAAGTTACGCGCTTACGAATCGGAAGGTACCAAGTTCACAAACCTCCGATAACTTAACGTTATTTTTTTAAAATATTGTAAAATCAGCATGGCATTCTATAATATTTATAACTGTTTCAATAAGTTTATGAGTACCCAGAAATTCAAAAAAAATCCAAGATTATGCTTCTGAGAAAATACATGAAAAATATACCTTACAATCTTTACAATAATTTTACAAATCAGAATTTTGTAAAATTCGTGTAAATTTTTTGGAATTATTTCCATTGAAAAATATTATCATTTCGATGTAACAAGAGTTTTGATAGTTTGTACAATTTGATGAAAACTTTTTTATAACTGCAAAGTACAATTTAATTTAAACAGAAACGATTAATTCGAATTCTTGATCGAACAATTTCAAAAAATAAAGACGATGACACATCGATCGCTAAATAAATATGTATTCCTTCTAAAAAAATCTGCTAAGAACACCTTTCACATTCTGTAAGGAAAGTATTATATCTCTTTCAACCCGGAGGTTGTAGGTGTAGTTTGGGTCATTGAAAAAGCAGACGTTTTATACAAATAATTACTTTTTTTTATGAATGATAAATTTATGATTAATTCGTTTAATAACCGTGAGAGCAATCCTATAATTAGTTTTCTAATATACGCTTATAAGATTATGAAATGTACGCTTAACTCTTGATCTGCTTGTGGATCGATCACATATGAGCTTTTTCTTAAGCTGCGATAGTCCTTTTTAAATCAGTTTCTCTGTTGTTTCCACTTTTCCGAACGGCAGTTCTAACATGAATGATAATTTAAGGGCGAAAGACTCACTATTAATGATTAACTAGTAGCTACTCACGATTAACTTTAATACACTCCTTGCCAGGGTATAAATAGAATTTACATTAGCATAGAATCGAGTCATATCCACGGAAGTCGGTTTTAAACTCAAACCACAGTTAATGAATAATTTCCCCAAGATGATTGGTTGAAGGATCGGGGACAGAACCCGTCACACATCGTATTACTTATTATATTTGTATTCTTATTTTGAAAAAAATTCTAACTAAAATAAAAATACGCAAGATTAAATTAGGAACAAAATATTCTGAAATTTCTTGTAATCTAGATTTTCCGTTAGAAAAATCCCAATTTTCTTTTACAGACGTTATCTGTAAAACGTGCATGTATAAAATTGGAAAATCTCTGGATTTACGATAAGAGTTTTACAGTGTAAAAACTTGAACTCTAAGAAGGACTCGTCACGATTAAATGAAATTTTCTCCACAAAGGTTTGTATTGATAAAAATATAAAAATAAATTTATATATATATAAAGCCCTCCAAAAAATTATATTTTAGAAATCAGTAAGAGTAAAGCCATTATGCGCTGCAATAAATTCTCTAATACGACTTGTCTTTGAATTAAACATTTTTGAGTCTGTACTTGAGAAAGAGCATCCCGGCTTGCTTTTATCTGAACTCAAAGTTCATCACTATTAACAACAAAATGAATGCCAAAAGGTAAATGCCAATCTGTGAGGTCCCAGACTTGTTTCATAGGTAATTTATCAATTGAATATGCCACATCTTCATCAATGCATAACTGTCCTTCATTCCCAACGGGTAAGGTGTTTGTATCATTCTGTACTGATTTAAAACTTTTGTTCGTCATCTGCTAAATTTTCATCTCCTTCGGTTTTCTTGTGAACCCACTGTTTCCAAACTTTCATCATTATCGTGGCATTCATCATTATCGTGTGTGTGCATTCCGTGATAAGAAAAATAAATTTTCATGAAGGTTGATTATTAAACCCCATTCAAACTGCTTACTTGCCTAGGCGACATCTTCCTTTGTAGAAGCAATGTAATTTCTTATGAAGCATTTATTACTAGCAGACAATCACATACCTATTTAAGCGTCCCGTTACAACTCTCTTTATATGACTAAATCAGAAATTCAGAAAGCGCTACCTATCCTAATACGCCTTATTTTGTTATCAATTTCGTCTCACACATTTGGTTCATTTATAGCAGGGATGGCAAACCAGTGGCACGTGTGCCATTGATGGCGCGTGACACAATATTTTGGGCACTTCACCAATCAAAACGATTTGCAGCTTTACTTCAAAATAATAAAGTTCACTATGAAGTATTACGAACAAAAGCGAGTGATTGGTCGCAATTTTCAGCGAGATTTTCTCAAATTTTCTCTAAGCGCTTAAGTTTATTAAATAACCTGATGTAACTTTATTTGTTAAACTGAATTTTTTATCCCAATTCGATTGGTTGAAAATTGACAAACTTTGAAATGCAACTGAGAGACTGATTTCCAGTCTAGTTCAGCATGGAACCTTGTTTCAATATAATTTATTGAAACAAGGAAAAAGTTTGGAATGGATTGAAACAGAAAGATTATCAAGCAATATACGTAAGAATGCTAATAATGAAATTTTGAAAACATAGAAATCGATTCCAGACACATTTAACTTTTTGAAGAAGCTGGATCATATGCTATTTCAACCCTATTTTCATCTGCTTATGCCTGCGAATTATTATTTTCAGAGAGATGAAAAATATTAGACTCGCTTAGAAATCATTTGGCAGATGACTCCATTTCCGCACACATTCTTCTAAAAGTAACATCTAACAATCCTAATATGTCATCTAATCTGCTACAACAGAAATATCACTCTAACGTTACTTTAATTTGAATTACACGATTAAATAAAACAGTTACTACTATACAGTGCAAAATGGAATTTTTCGTAGTAAATAAAAAGTTTTGAGTTGTTAGTGTGTATTTAGTTTTATTACTTCCAATAGTAAGTCAAAATTTCTTTGACGGCATGTTTATACCTCATTAAACATTTCTTTGGAAAAAATGGCACATTGATCCATAAAGGTTTCCTGCTTTATAATGTTGTACTATTTACAAACCGGAATAAAAATGTTCTCTTTGGTATGTGTGGTAGATCAGTGGCGTAATGTACACCCCCAACCCCCGCATCGGGAGGGGGCAGGATTCTAAGAGGCCCAAAGCCTGACTGATGCACTTTGTAAGATCCGGTGTGGGGCTCAGAACCTCACTTTGCAGGGGGGCCTAATATTCTCCGTTACATCATTGCCATAGATCCTTCGGTTTTTTTAGTTTGAATATTAATTTCTCTCAGCAATACAAGAATAGTGAAGCAATAGATGAAATAAATGCTATTTTATAAAAAGTTATATCATATAGCTAAAGTTTTTACTTTGGAATGAAAATAGTGATACTCAATATAAAACGGGTTTAATGTTGTCGAGTGTAAAATGAATTTAGTGTTGCTAAAACTTTAAAGTGAGCTGAAATAAATTTGATTATTTGGGAATTAAATAAAAACAAAATTCACTGTAGTTACGCTAATTTCGATATAAAAAAATCAATGTATTTACGCTAGATTTTTTATACATTTTCAGGTGATAAGGGAGTAAAATGTACTCAGAAAAGCTATTCAGAAAAATCATTGTACCTTCCATAAGCAAACTTTCTGTCTTTCTCATGATCTCCAAAAGTATCCCAAAGACGCAATGAAACATTTACTCCATCAACTATCATCCATGATCTTTTTAATACCTATACAAAATAGAAACAATTATTTTCCAACAATATATATCCTGTTCTCTGTGTTTGTAACAAATACATGAAAGTAGAAACAATCATTTCACATACATTAAAAAATACGTGGAAAAAAATGGTCGTCTAAAGAAGGCTTTAAGTTTTTACAGATACAGCTTATGTTTTAAACAATTTAGAGACAAATAATCCTATCACATTCTCTTTAAACAATACAGAATAATATAAACTCAATTTTTTCCTTGAAGTATCAGACGATCGTCTCATTAGTCTGAAATATAACTCCCGGGTACCGTTTACAAAGCTCAATAAAATAATATACTTTTTGTCTTAAGACGCCTTTTTAAAATAAATATGCTGTACAGGCATAAGAAAAACATTTTAAATGATTTCTATTAATTTCCATCGTATCCGGACAAAATTAGCATCTCCATTAATGGTTCGCATTTCGCTTCTATTTTAATTCATTGATTTGATAAGTTAACAGAGAATTTCTCATAAAAGCTATGCATGAACTGAAAATTCCTGAAAAACTTGTTACTCTTGTAACTTTCATTCTCAAAGAAACCAAAATTTAAGTACGCATACAAGGTGATTTCACCGAACAGCTTGAGGTGAAAAATGGAATGCGACAGGAGGATGCATTGACATGCCTCCTGTTAAGTATTGAAAAGTTATGAGAATTCAAATATTCATATTACAGGAAATATTTTTAATAAGTCAGTTCAAATACTGGCTTATGCTGATGACATTGGTATTATTACCCGAACAGCGTTAACTTTTAAACAAGCATTAGAACAAAGTGCTAAAATAATTAACTTATCTGTAAATAAGAGAATAAAACTAAATATTAATCTTGTATAAAGTCTGTGACTTACAACTTAGTCATACAGAAATTAGCAATCATAAATTTTAAAAATATTAACAGTGTTACTTCGGAACTGAGATAAATAATAAAAATAAGATGGCCCCAGAAATTTATAAAAGAGTCAATGCTGCAAATAGATGTTTTTAAGCCCTGAAGAGAGTTATTTAAAATCCAACTTTTTCAAATTACAAACTAAATTGCTTCTTTACAAAAGACTTATAAGATTTGTCTTGACTTATACATCAGAGACTTGACCATCGGCTTTATGCGATGAGGAAGCTTTGGGAATTTTCGACAGAAAGATCTTACGCTGCATTCTTGGTGGGATCCAAGTGAATGGATCATGGAGAAGATCTAACTTAGAACCCTGCAAAATTTACAAACAACCTGATATTGTAAAATTTGTCAAATTATAAAGACTTAAATGGGCTGGTCATCTGGCTAAAAGGAATGAAGATCGTTACTACAAGAAAATCTTTCCGGCAAAGCCCATGGGAAATAGACCTCGGGGGAGACCCCCGTTAAGATGGATTGACTGTGTCGAAAAAGATCTAAATATCTTAAAGGTCTAAAACTGGAAAACAGTTGCCAAAAGTAGAAATGCCTGGAGAAAATTTCTGGTGAAAGCCAGGGCTGTCGAGTCATTGAAGAAGAAGATTTGATAAGTACAATTGTTGATCGTTCTAAGAAAAACTTTTCCATTTCGAAAGCCCAATTTTTTAAATCTAAGATGTTCTAAGCCGTCTATATTTCAGATTTCCTTCAAATCCCCAATATTTTAATTTCAGAGATATTTAAAAAAGGATATTAAGATCACTTCAAATAAGCGACTTTTCAACAAAACATTAAAAAAATATAAAGTCTAATCTCTTAACAAAACATTGTTAACTAGTATCATAACTCAAATACTTTTATTTTAAATTTCAAACGACAAAAGATATATTTGTTTTTAACAAAAAACTTGAAAAAAGCAGGTTCAAAAATAAAACAGATTTCTCATAATGTGTTCCCGTTTTCGAACATCACATGTTAAATGGATAGATAGTAAATAACTTAAAATAAATTCTTTGAAGGGAATCTTCTTCGAAAACTACACAATTAGTAACGACTGTGCATGGAAGTTTGTATTTTGGAGTTTCATTACTTAGAAAATACAATTTTTTTAAAAAAATTCATATATTATACTATTTTTTTTATAACAGTATTTCATATAATTACTACTTATTAAACTTTTAAAAATCTTTTTAAAACTAAAAATAAATTATATATTATTTGGATTTCTTTAATGCATATTTCTTTTTATCCTCAAATTATATAAAATATACATATCCCACATGCAGGAATCCATTTTTTAAATTTTCGTAGTTCAAAACTTTTTGAAAAAAGTTATGCAAAATTTGAAATTAAAGCTAATTCCCTGACAGTGAGTCATTTACAAAAAAATGGCATATACTTGCATAATGAGAACGATCTTTTTAGAAGTTACCTGACTATGTTGATTAAATTGATTTTAATTCATCTGTTATACGTATAAAATCAGAAATCTCAGAAAATCTTGACTAAGAAGACAGAATAAATACTTTAAACACATATGCATAAAATTTTACAAACGAAGATCTGCGAATGAAAGCGCACGTTTCATTTAACGATTTCGTAGCAGCGGTGCAAACAAGGCTGAGGTTTGGAGGTACAACCCTTCTCCCCATAGACCGACAAGTTTTTAATTGTTAGCATAAAGATTATGCCTCGACAGTTTCATTTATGTTTTTTTTAAAAATTATCCTCCCCTTCTGTATTAATTATATGTCATTGCTTCTAATATTACATAAGCATTTCAAGTTATGTCAAGGCAATTTATTGATAGAAGCAAAATATTTAAATAATTCAAAATAATTTAAATAAAATGGAATAAAGAACTCTAAATGAAGTGAAAAACTTAAGTGTGTGTTAGAAAATTGATGAGAAAAATTATGTCTCTTATAGAATAGTTTTATGTATTACATAGTGGAGGATTACCACTCAAGGGCAATTACAAGGGCAAGGGCAAGACGCTCCATATTCAAACATTACTACAACTTTGCATTAATATACATTATTAAAAACCTTTTTACCAAAAAGAGGAAAAGGAATGTTCAAAAGAATTCTTTTATATTACTAATAGACTTATATGAATTTGTGTGAGAAAGCATGGACAAATAGATAACAACTTTGGACATTAATTTAGCAAATCAATTGCCAAGCTCACAGTTTTAAATTAAAAAATTCTAAAATTTTATAGACGTAAGATTTTGTTATTAAATATTTTAATGTTATAATCCTTTTTGTTCTTTTATTTTTATGGTAAAAGTGTTTAAAAATTAAAGACAAATTTAATACGCAAAGTCTTTACGAATAAGACATCTAAGCAGCCAAAACTGTTCAATGTATTAGAAAGGAACACCATATAAAAATTGTGCTCTTTCTGCATTCTTTCATATATTCGCTTTATTTCCTTCTTTAGATTTAGAAAATGTAGCAAATCATACACACGTGTTGACTTAGAGAATGCGACGTTTATCAAAAATCAAATCACATGTTTGTGTGTAATTCTCTATTTCAATTTCCTTGAGAGATTTTCTTTAATTCATTATGGTCCTGAAACCTCCAAGACATTACCGTGATAACTTATTCTTTTTATTTACCCTTCTAACGGGAAATACAATTTTAACTGCTGCTTCAGTTCTTAAAAAATGCCACGTCGTCAAATTTTGGTTTGAGATGATGATATATTTTATCAATTACTGGACTTGACGAATCAGAGTGCTAAAACTAGGAAATCAAACGAGTAAAGAAAGTTTTTGAAATGGCCGAGATAGGAATGTATAAAAAAGCTGAGATACTTTGGATCGAGAAGAACGCTTTTGTCTGTCGTAAGCTTTCCTTAAGTGTTTTGTTGATGCTTTTATGTATAGTGTATGTATAGTTATGTATATATATAGTTGAAATTCTCTACTAAAGAGAGATGAATAATCAATAATCATCAAAACTGAAAATACCGAAATTTGTGAGATAAACCAGACAAGAGATTTTAGAAAGGTTATATTAGAAGCTATAAAAGTAATAGAATTTGAAATAAAAATATGGATGCTACAGTATTATAAACATTGCTGACTTAAGACAGCTCTTATATATAAAATAATTTATATAAAAGTTTGTTTAAATATATATGTACATATATATATATAACCTGTAGAGAGAAATACCAATATACTTTCCTCAGAATAAAGAAATTGATACCAAGCATTTTCTTGTCTTTTTTTATACCATTTGTTTTAAGAACAATTGTTTTTTTAGAGTTCATAGCAATATTCAATCTTATAAATAATGTTTATAGTATTTTATTACTCTTAAGAATGAATTTTATAATATAAATGTTTGTAATAAATCAATTTTGTGCATAAATTCTATTTTTGAAATAAATTTTATTCTATGCAAAAATAAAAACCAAGAGCAAGCCTCATAGTTTTAAGATATCAGTTTTAACAAGCAGGTAATTCAAAATATCTTAATCAGCAATTAATTCGATCAATAATAGATTGTTTGGAAACTCGTAAAAATATAAATGCTCACATTAATGTGGAAAATGACCTCGAGAAAGAACCTTGATGATCGTACCGATATTTGTCTTTTTCTACAGCTTTCCACGAGAATTTTTTGCTAGTCAATGTTATAAGCAAATATTTTCGCTATTTAACAGATTTATAAAATAACCCTCTTTTTTTAAAGATATTATGCTGAGAACTCTGATTTCATTTCAGTTTAAAAATTAAACACAATGAAACAATTACTAGTGATATGATGAATAAAAATTGATGTTAGCTCTTGTTTAAGTAAATTTACTGTGTTGTTTTGTTGTATTCTAAAACTAATTTCAATTCTGAAAACAGTATTAGATTAAATTTTACCAGACAGATTGAGAACATTTGCTCATTTATTTAGATAGATGATTCCAAAAAAAGCAAGATGTGCAATTGGCAGACTTCGAGCATTAGAAGTGATAGAAATAAACATGAAATACGTTTGAAGTACATCCTGATTTTTTAAAAAAAAATAATTATATGATTTATCATTAAATACAGTTATAAACTTTTGAAAATAATAGTGTGAAACAATACATTTTTTCAAGTATATATTTTCTAAGAAACACCATTGCTATATACCACACTAAAATTTTTCATGCTAACAATAAATCAAACATTTTTCTTAATTTATTCACATTCAAGTGATATAATTCTGGAGAAATGAACATTCTTTTCTCTATAACAGATAGGATTTCTCTTTCTTATTTTCCACAATTAAAATTCCAATAGTATAAATAGCATATAATGTAATAGTATATAACACAATAAAATAATACAATATAATAATTACATAATAGTATTTTTTGTCTAATATTAAAAGATAGATTCTTGACTATAAATACAGCATATGACCGGCAAGTCCAACACTAAAGAAACGCAACAAACTGTGGATTCTCCAAATTGTAATTTTGATTTTTGAAGAAGAATGACGAGATGAATCTTTACTCATCGAATTTCTTCACAATGCTAAAGATTTCGAGATCCAGTTCAATTTTGAAATAAAGATGCCCTTGTATATTCCACCAGATTATCTTAAGTAGAATACTAGAGTCAGTATAACTCTGTTGCCTCTAAAACGTTAGTTTCCTTAACTATTAAGTTATTACAGATCTATACAATAATTTCTAAATTAATAAGAGAATGAAAAATAACTAAATTTGCTCTTGAAATAATGTGCTAAATTGATAATACTTGTAACGAGGATAAGATATTAGTTCAAATGCCATGTATACTGTAACTTACCAAGATTTCAGTTTGGAGTTTCACAACTGATAACTTATTGAGTAGTTAAGGTAAACCGTTATTAACATATATTCCAGCATATTTCCAGATAATATCCAGCAAATCATTTGAGTTACATTGTGTCCCAAAAGAATATAGAATTTTGTATTTTGCCAATAATTTCGTTATATATGACCCATTTCAAAGATGCTTAATGTGTAAATATCTATTGTATTAAAAAAATCCCGGAAATTCAGTATATTTAATACCAATTTTTAAATCATAGAATAAACAGAAATAACCTGTCCCAAAAGTTGATAGACTGTTACTATTTTAAGCACATATGGTATCGATATAATCATGACATTGATTATTACTCTAATAAATACGTTGTAAGAAAAGGAAAGTAGTCATTTGTTCTGTGTTTCAAGATACATAAACTTTCGCATATTTCCAATGAAGAAGTGTGTAAAATTCTGAATTTGAAATGATTTGATAAGACTATTAAGAAAATATCGAAACTTTTAAATCCTTCTAAAAGTATGATTTATTGTGTATTAACTTGTAAGGCACCATATGAACTAAGACCATCCCATCTTACGGATATTAACATTGATAGACGGATACAAAGAATTCCTTCAAGACAAAAAAATGTCGGTACGTGAAAATATTAGGGCTTCCTTTTTGCAAATATCGAGGAACATTGGTTATTGAATTACAGATTATGGTAATATAATCCACGCAAAATGGTTCGTTCGTTACCTCTCTCAAAAATTCACATTAGTAAAAGATTACAATGCGCTCGTAATCATATGCCCTACATTGAAAAATGGACCGCTGTTCTTTTCAATGAGGAAAAATATGTAACCAAGATGGACTCAATGGGAATACAAAATATTGGGAGGATTTACAAGAACAATCCAAAAGCTATTTCAGCAGGAGTGGTGGCGAATTTGTGATGGCTTTCGGTTTCGATGGTCAAATGGGTTTTGCCTTTTCAGATGGTTAACAAAAATCTTCTAAATACATCGAAGCGCTAGAAAAAAATCTTATGTCATTTCCAGATAACACAAGAGGACTATCTGCATGAAAAGTCTCCAATCCGTACCTCCAATGCTACAAAAAATCATTTAAACTCGAAAAAGTTACTATTCTTGAGTGGCCACCAATGAGCTCTGATCTGAGCCCAGTCGCGAATATGTGGGACATTGTGTCTCGGAAAGTGTATGAGAATGGAAGACAAATTTTTTCAGTGAATGGTTTGAAGATAGCTATTAAAAATGCATAGTACAACTTGGAATCAGAGATATTACAAACCTTAATTATGTCGATAGACTAATTTGCATACAAAGTCATACGCAAAAATGGAAAGACTTTAAACTATGTATGTACATTGTATGTAGAACCTTTTTTAAAAATGTCATGCATTCTGTAAGCTTTTTGGACACCTAATATTTCTGTTTTGTTATGTATAACTGATACGCATATTGATAACTTTTCTAGATATTTCGTTGAATGCTAGCCCCATTTGGTTCGAATAAACATATTTGTAATTGGTATATGTATGACTTTCCATTTTGCTAACACATATATTGTACTAGAGTTTGTAGACTTTGGGGATTGAGTGTAAGTTAAATTTAATTCAGATAAGAACACACTTTGTGAACTATGATATAAAATCAATTCCAAAAGAAATATCTAAAGACAAAAGATTAAAAAACGCATTTTTTCCCTAGGTTTGTTCTGAATTACCCTTGCCTTAGAAATAAGGAATGAGCTTTAGGTAACGTGTTTTGCAGTTTTAAGTCGCTGGGTCATGTGATCAGTATGACATGTGATATATGCGCCCTATTCTCCAAAATTCGATACTATGTTACATGTGTAGTTTTATACAGGGTAGTCCCTAATTCATAGTACAAACTTTAAGGGTAGATACAGGACAATGTAACAATCATTTATTGTATAAGAATGTAAGTGTGCAAGTGACGCGGTGAGGCGCAAACGGGGGGAATAAAAGAAAACAGAAATGGAGTTATCGGTTGGTTTTATTGCCGGTAGGGGACAGTAGATGTTTAGCCACCATTCAACATGATGCATCTCAGTAGGGGAAATCACCATTCACAATTGTGCTGACATTTCCGATGGGAGACTTTACGCATGGCGAAAATGCAGACATGCATTACATGTACGGCCGTGTGAATGGTAATGGCAGTGCTGTGCTACGAATGTATTACGCGCAGTTTCCTGATTGACGAATGCCGGATCACAGAATTTTTCAGCGGTTCCATCGTCAACTTCGTGAAACACGTTTGTTCCATGCCACCAGACATGATGCTGGTTGACAAAAAGCTATACGCAGTCCAAGCCTGGAAGAAAGCATCTTAAATACTGTGGCTGTTAAATCATAGTCAAGTAAAACAGCTATTACTCATCACGTAAGTGTGAGTCATCAGACCGTTTGTAGAGGGTTGAACACAAATCGCTTACACTTCTTCCATTTTTAGTGAATCCAAGCTTTGAATCCAGCAGACTATCTTCTCCGACTGCCAGTGGGTGGTACAGCAATGTGAGCTGCACCTGAACTTCATAGTTCATATGCTGAACAGTTAGGAAGAGTAATTGTAAACATTACGCTTCAACGGCGCTTTCAATAAACACTTTGTCGATCCTTTGGTCTCTTATTTTTTGTGTTGGGTCCTCAACACTTCACTTGCGCCCATACATTCCTGTACAATAAATGATTGTTACAATATCCTGTACCTACACTTAAAGTTGGTGCCATGAATTTGGGACCACCCTGTATAATTTGATGCACTATCTTCAAGCAGCTTGTTAAAATGTATATCTCAAAAAAGAGAGTGTTACGAAAGCTATATCACAGTTATATCGATTATGATAAAGTCATTTAAGATATATTTTATGTATTTCATAATGAAAAAGTAGAGACACTGGGGAGTGGCAGCTAAGTGGTCATGGTCTTGAATTCATGGAAACGGGTTGTCGTGGGCTCCAGGTCTGAAGCCACTGAAGACCTGCCGTGTAGAGGACCTGATGCACGTTAAATAAGTAGAGGCTCATAGTTTTCTTGAATGCGAGGTGTAATAGTTTGGAGAGGGAGTGTCGACTCAGTTGGCATCTAAAGTTTTTGAACGAGGTTCAAAATGACGCGGTCCATCGCGTCACAAAATGCAACGTTAATGTAAAAAATCAAATTAAATGAGGAAACACTAAACTAGCAGACCAAATTATAGCACTTTTAGTAAATTATATAATGTCAACTTATAAGTATATCTATCTGATGTTTGAAAGTCGAATATTTCGAAATTGAAAACTTCTTTATTTTAGTTCGAATTTATAAACTACTAGATTAACTACGATAAATTTTTTTTATAATTCAGCCGTTAGAAAAAGTTAATAAATCGATCACCTCATCTTGTTAGTAATTTGATATTTCTATCATTATCATTTAATTGAATTAATAAAAGGAGGACAGTATTTGAAAATTATCATTTTTCCCATTATAGAAATCTCATCTGATCTTGACTTTGTTTACAATTACAAATACCAAAGGTTACCCCTTCATTTGCATACAAGCAGAAAAAAAAATATGCACTTCATCTCATATTCTATCTTTTTTTGGAAAACCTCATGAGAGCAAGTTAATTATATCGAGGTTAAAGGAAAGATTCTCAAGAAATCAACAAGTATATCATCTTGTCTCTTATAATTTTTTAAATGGAAATTATTTTATGTGTTGAATGTTATATCTATGTACGATTCTTACTAAAAAGTATTTGAAAATTTCAAGAAATTGAATTTTTTATTAGTTCAGACTTACTCATAAAGCAACATTTAAGACTGTTATTCTCGCTAACCTCTTTTTGTGTTGAGTTTTTTTTCTATTTCTGATGACAGTTAGACAATAGTTTTGATTATGAATCAATAAAGAAAAATGCTCAAATACTTCATGCTCATTGCTGATATTGTATTTTATATAAATACATAGGCAAATATAGTACTGTACAACACATATGTATATACAACACATATGTACAACATATATGTATTTATCATCACTGTAATATCTCATTCTGCTATCTGTGGGAATCGACTGTATTCCATATAATGTCCACTGTTTTGAGTACAAAATTACAAGCTTTAATTTTTATGAATTTTTCAGGATAAATAAAGAACTTATTTTCAAGTTTTTATAAAATATTTTGAAGTCAATACATGTTTAGAAAATCCTATAACTTAAATTAGCCGTTATCCATCCTCCTCTTCTCTGAGCATTTCAAGATACTGTATGACTCTAGTTTGATTTTTCAAGTTATATATATATATATATATATATATATTGTGTTGTTTAAGGCTGTCTTCGGGAATAAGACCCAAAATCTGAATATTTTTCGCTATTCTATAGAGAGCAGCATATTTTATCCTACTATTTATTTTAATCAGAGTTGATCCATTTTTTCTGGTATAAAATATTTCACATTTTTTCTCCTATATCTTAATGCTAAATGAGCTATCATGTTAAAATAAAAAAAATTCTACACGGAAAATATTGGAAATTTTAAAACTTTTTAATGTCAACAGATTTCAATGTTGCAAATTTTCATGAAAATGGAGACATTTTTCTGTCTCCAAACTTAGTTCAGACTTTCATACATTTGCCGAAGACATCCCTAAATCCTAGCATTAAATTTTCGATTCCATTAAAATCATTCTTATAGCCCTCGTCATAAAAAGGACAGGACTCGAAGTTCCAAAACGGATGTTTATTTATATTTTATGCCCTCTCCCCAAGAAGGAGTGGATTTCTGCATAACCCGTTCTTAGCAGATCTCTACTAAACAAAAGAAACATGTGTACCAGATTAAAAGCCTGTCAGCCTGATAGTTATCTACTTACCTATCTTATATCTTTCTTATCTATAACGTCATCGTAACCCCGCCCCTATCCTCGAGAGTTGATTTCCGCAAAATGGGTTTTCAGCGGATTTCTACTCGAGAAAAGAAACGTGCCCTCCAAATTTCAAGTCTGTTGGTCTAATAGTTTTGCAGATCTCGTGATACATGAGTGAGTGTATGTGATTCACTTTTCTCCAAAATGAAGAAAAATTTTGTATGTATATACTCCATCCATACATAGAGCTTCATCCCGATTTAAATGAAAACTAATGTTCCATTGATTTTGTTCAGAAAAAAAGAGCATGGTATTTTATGATGAGTTTTGTGAAACAATTTAAAGAACTTACCTCTTTATGGATTCTATATTGGTCAATTGCCCATACAGTTGGAATATGAGTGGCGAGCATTTGAGGCAATGAAAGGTAAGCATTGCATGCTCGAGCACATATTAAACGTGTTTTTCCTACAGCTGTATCCCCAACAACAACACATTTCACAGTTTCTTGTCGTGTGTTGAATTCATCTACATTTTGCCATGACATACCTTCGGATGATTTTGGCTGAAAAATTAAAAGCACTTATTGTATTTATGCTCATAAAATTTTAAGAACAAACAGAAATCCTCTATCATGAAAAATTGCATGCTCATTCTTTTTAAATGGATTTTGTGAACTCTTTAAACATAAATTTATGTTATTATTACATTACCAACAACTTACAATGGAGATCCGTAAACTTGCTTTAATGAAGAACGGTATTTGAAAAATGTCACATCGAGGTGAATGCAAATAAATTATAGTTTGAAAAAAACTAAAAAACACGCTTTTACACAGAATCGAACTAAAAAGTAAAAAAATAATTCTTAATAAAGAATAAAATGATTAACGAGAGAGAAAATGAATGTCATTGGGGTAAAAGCGTGGGGTGCTTTGTACTACATTTTATACTAATTCAGCTTTTCGGAATAGAAGTTATAAATTATAACAATTGATACATTTATAGAACACCCCACGCTTTTACCCCAATGACATTCATTTTCTCTCTCGTTAATCATTTTATTCTTTATTAAGAATTATTTTTTTACTTTTTAGTTCGATTCTGTATAAAAGCGTGTTTTTTAGTTTTTTTCAAACTGTTGGCGCTGCGATCGTCATCCCCACCGCACACCCACACTTGTACACTCTCTTGCAAGGGAACACTGCACAAAGCAGTCCCAATAAATGTTAATGTCTTAAAACTCGCATTTTTAATTAATTACAGTCCCAATCGCACTAATATTTCTGGTCCGTCGACAACGCAGATATCCAACAAATTATGGATATAATATTTTAAGACATTCATTTTAATTAAACCGCATTATATTCGCATTATTGCGCCATTTCGCAGAACAACGCCCAAAGTTGTTCGTTCGTCGCAGACATTCACCCCATCGACGGTGTCAAAGGTCACGAAAGGTCACTTTTCCTCTCACCCCTTGCTTGCGCTTCGTTTTGTGTTCGTTTTCACCCTACTTAAGCTTGTTTTGAACTGTTCATTCTACGCTTTTCATTACGCCAAGTATTTCATTCTCTCGCAAGAATACTGAGCCACATCAATTTAGATAACATTTGACTTCTACTCACAAGGCTCCGCATTTAAATAGAGGTAAGCCAATTTCATACCTCTATTGTTTATTTCATTGCAAAAATTGTATCTGTTTATATTGTCGCAAAAGTCAAAATGAATCCAATTGAAAAAATTAGAAATACGAGAGCGCCTATACGTTCGGCCATAACAAAACTAATTACGAAAATTCAAAATTACATTGAAAATAACAGTGATGATGTAGATGATATTTTAGAATTACAAGATCAATTAATCGCAAAAGAACTCTCATTGAAGCAACTTAATTCAGAAATGGAAAATTTAATAGTAGATGCTTCTGAGTTCGATACTGAAGTTAACACATCCGAAGAATATTCGGAAAAAATTATTAGCATAAAATTTAAAATAAAATCTTATATCAAACGTCTTGAAAGCAATTTAAATGTTCCAAATTCAACACAAGTATGGTCGAGTCAAAACCGACCACAACTATCAATAAAACTGCCAGAAATTCCCTTACCAAAGTTTTCTGGAAAATATGAAGAATGGAGCAACTTTAAATTACAATTTAATAATATTATCTCAACAAATTCACAACTCTCCTCGGAACAGAAACTGCATTATCTTAAAGCTGCATTAACATCTGAAGCAAAGAATTTAGAGACTATAAGTGATTCATTTGAATCTTTATTTAAATCTTTAAAAGAACGTTATGAAAATAAGCGTTTAATAGTCGAAACTCACGTAAAGGCAATTTTAAACATAGCTAAATTAAACAATGAGTCAACAAAGGATTTAAGAAACTTAATTGATGATGTCAACAAAAACATTCGCGCGTTGAAGGTATTAGAGTTTGAAAGAAACAATCTTTCTGATATTTTAATCTTAAACATCATTCTTCAAAACTAGACAAAGAGACTTTAAAACAATTTGAATACAGCCTTAATTCAACCGAAGTTCCTAAATTTGATGACTTCATTTAATTTTAGAAAAATGCGCTCAAGTTTTAAGCAATATAAATAAAAATACCTTCGCAAAACCTATTATGCAAGATAGAAATAAATCAAAAAATTTCTTTATAAAACATAACAATTTTGTGTATGCATGTATTTTATGTAAGCAACCGCATCCAATTTTTAAGTGCGATTCCTTTTTAAAATTAAATGCCATACAGAGAAAGAAAATCGTCACAAAGCATAGTATGTGTCTCAATTGTTTAAGTGATCAACACAAAGTTTCAAAGTGTAAATCAAAGCATTCTTGTAGTGTATGTGGCTTTCCACACAACACTCTGCTCCACAGACAGATGGGGGAATCTGTCAACGCTCCCCTGATTTATAGCGCTTCACCATTACAAGGTCAGGAACTGAGCAACAACGCAGAAGAGTTTCACTGTTCCCAGGAAAATACAGCTGCATCCCTTTCTTGTATCAATAGTAGAACCAAAACCACACATAATTCTACCCACATCAGTAGTTTGGGTTTTGAATCATTCTACTGGAAGTTGTATTCAAGCACGCGCAGTCTTAGATTCTGGTAGTATGTCTAATATTGTAACGCAAGATTACGCAAACCAATTAGGGGCTCCACAAAATAGAATTAATATTCCAATTTCCAGTTTAGGTGGAAATAAAACCATAGTTAAATCAAAATTAAACTCTACCATAATAAATGGCAACAGTTCATTTTCTACAACTTTAGACTTTCTGATTGTCTCAAAAATTACAGACTTTCTTCCTGTAACTCAAATAAACCTCAATAATTTAAAAATACCACAGGAACTAGCAGATCCGAATTTTGGTGTTCCAGGAAAAATCGATTTGCTAATTGGAGCAGAGGCATTTTTTGACATAATTAAGGAGGGAATTATTCGCACATCGAAAAATGGGCTCGTATTTCGCAGATCAGTTTTCGGATATATCGCAACCGGAAACACAAGTTCCTACACGCAAAATCAATTTTGTGGTTTTATCTCAGAAATGCAAAATATTGATAATAATTTACAAAAATTTTGGGAGATAGAAACAATTAACGAAGGTCAAAAGCCGTTAAGCAAAGAAGAGGAATATTGTGAAAATCATTATCAAATGACTCACACGCGCAATGAAGCTGGTCGATATATAGTACAGATGCCAACTAAAAACATACCAGGCTTAGGTCACTCAAAAGGTTTAGCAATGAAAAGACTTGATCAGCTTTGGAGAAGATTATCCAAAGATAAACAAATGGGAGTTTTATATAGGGAATTCATGCAGCAATACTTAGACTTGGGGCATATGGAAAAGGTGGAAGAACATTTGGATGAAACATCTGCAAACAAATTTTGTTATTATCTTCCACATCATGGAGTCTTTCGGCCTGATAAAAACAACTACCAAATTAAGAGTTGTTTTTAATGGTTCGGCTTCTACTACTTCAGGTTTAAGCTTAAATGACCTACTCTTGAAGGGTGAAGTGAAGGAAGACATTTTTGAAATCATGACACGATTTCGAAAACACAAATATGCTTTCACAACCGACATCCAGATGATGTTCCGACAAATCCTCATTGATCCAGCTCAACGTGATCTTCTGAGGATTATGTGGAAAACCGGAGCTAATGATAAACCAGTCATCTATAGATTGAAAACTGTCACGTATGGGACCTCCAGTGCTCCCTTTTTAGCCATAAGAACTCTCAAACAGTTAGCTATGGATGAAGCTTCTAGATTTCCCTTAGCTTCCAAAGTAGCTTTACAAGATGTGTACATGGATGATGTAGTGTCGGGTGCACAAACTCTCGACACTGCTCGCCAATTACAATGCCAGTTGCAAAATATGCTAAAAACATGCGGAATGAAATTACATAAATGGAATTCCAACTCGAAGGGGCTATTTAATTCATCTACAGATCAAGAGCACTCCTTTTCAACCAACACAGAATCAGCCATAAAAACCTTAGGTGTTAGCTGGAAACCAACAGGAGATTATTTTATGTTCAAAGTTTCAATCCCTTCCATTGCATCTTATACAAAAAGAGATGTCTTAAGCGTCATAGCAAGACTTTACGACCCTCTTGGACTGATAGGCCCCGTCATCAGCAAAGCAAAAATCTTTCTACAAAAATTATGGCTTAGAAAATTGAATTGGGAAGAATGCTTGCCGGAGGCAATCGCATCAGATTGGCTCAATTTTGTGTCATCTCTAAAAGCCCTAGAAGAACTCAAAATAGATCGATACCTTCTTACAGATTCCTATGAGAAACTCATGCTTTTAGGATACGCAGATGCTTCAGAATCAGCCTACGGAGCAGTAGTATACATGCACTGTGTCAAGGAAGATGGTACCACCACAACCAAGCTTATTGCCAGCAAATCTCGAGTCGCGCCAATCAAAGTCATCTCCATTCCTCGCCTTGAACTCTCGGCGTGTTTGCTGCTGGCTCAATTGGTCGACAAGACTTGCTTTTCTCTGCAAGTACATTTAGATAAAGTCATCTTGCACACAGATTCAACCATAGCCATTGCCTGGATCAACACTCCAGCTAATCAACTCAAAACCTTCGTCGGCAATCGAGTATCCAAGATACAAACTCTGACTGAGAACTTTGAATGGAAGCACATACCTTCAGCTCTAAACCCTGCTGATATCATCTCTCGAGGTGTAAATCCTGAAGAACTTTCATCATTGACTCTATGGCGGAATGGTCCCCAGCATCTAGACATTCCTGAACAATTTAGTGAACCTTCAATTACCAGTTCTGATGAGCTTTACATGTCAGAACTTAAAAAACAATTTGATATCAGCTTAACATCAATCTTGGACTCTAACTTTGAAAATGAACTTTTAAATATTACAATTAATTATGTAAAATTAATTCGTATTTTAAGTTATATTTTCAGATTCCTGCATAATGTCAGAAATACATTTCGCCATTCAGGTCCCCTCACAAACGATGAACTTCAGAGCGCAAAACTCTATTTTATTAGAAGGATACAGGTAACAGTTTTCAACAAAGAAATTAGGAATGGGGGAACCATTAAAAAGTTAGAGTTGTTATTGTTAAAACTCCTCAAGGTATCTTTAAAAGAGGAATTTCAAAAATATGTTTATTACAAAGCCCTTAAATTAATATTTGTATTCATATATTTGTTATTTTGTTTAAGTGCAGTTTTCTTTCATATTGGTCATATTTTTTTATTTTTCATTATTTGTATTTTTATGTATGATTTATGTAACATTATTTGTTTTTGAAATGTTATTTCAACGTGGGCCGGGATGTTGGCGCTGCGATCGTCATCCCCACCGCACACCCACACTTGTACACTCTCTTGCAAGGGAACACTGCACAAAGCAGTCGCAATAAATGTTAATGTCTTAAAACTCGCATTTTTAATTAATTACAGTCCCAATCGCACTAATATTTCTGAATTAAGGCTGTATTCAAATTGTTTTAAAGTCTCTTTGTCTAGTTTTTGAAGAATGATGTTTAAGATTAAAATATCAGAAAGATTGTTTCTTTCAAACTCTAATACCTTCAACGCGCGAATCTTTTTGTTGACATCATCAATTAAGTTTCTTAAATCCTTTGTTGACTCATTGTTTAATTTAAGCTATGTTTAAAATTGCCTTTACGTGAGTTTCGACTATTAAACGCTTATTTTCATAACGTTCTTTTAAAGTGATGTTTAAAGGATTTGACACCTGCTTCCCAAAGCCCTCCAAAATTAGGTGATCTAGGGGGAATAAATTTCCAATAAATTTCTTCATTAGTCAAATAATTGGCAAGAGTGTCTGGTGGTTTTTTTTATCAAATTATATAAGCGTTGCAATTCTCTACTTGCACCTATGAAATTTGTAGCATTATCAGTACAAATTGAAGTACTTTTGCCTCTCCTACTGAAAAATCTTTTGAGAGTTGCAATCGTAGCTTCTGTGGTAAGTTCTGTGACAACCTCTATATGAATAGCCTTTGTAATAAAGGAAATGAAAATTGCAACATAACATTTGTGAAAATTACCTTTTCGTTGGCCTTTATATTTAATATAAAATGGGCCTGTGAAATCTATGCCTACATGAGTAAAAGGAGAACTTGGAGTAATTCTTTCTCTAGGCAAATTTCCCATAATTTGTTCTAAATTTTTAGGTTTATTTTTGAAACAAACAACACAATTTTGAACAATTTGTCTGGCAGTGTTTCTGCCACCTAATGGCCAGAACTCTTGTCTGACTAGATAAAGTAAAGTTTGAGCTAATTTATTTTTCATTTTTTAGTTGAACTACAATAAAAACTTGTTTTTTTAGTTTTTTAAACTATCATTTATTCATTGTTGAATTTATCCTTGAGTTTGATATTTGGAGCCGGAATTGTGTGTAGCTGCTGGAATGAGTCTTGCTCTTCAATGGGTATTAATTAACGGGCTTGAAGGGTATTTATTCTCTCCGTTTACGGGGCCTCGGATGAGTCCTGTATCGTTATATTAGATTCCGTCTCTTTTGAACAGGTCAAACAAATAAAAGTGTGTAAAGAAGAAAAAGTTCGAATTAAAAAAAGTTTTAATGTACCATGTTTTTTTACGGACTAAAAATTATAAAATTCCTCCTTTTTGTATTTTGTTTTCTTATTTCACATTTTCATGCATTGTCATCCACTTTCGAGCTAAGGTCCAAATTTCAAGTCTCTAGCTCCTCGGAAAGTCACACAGTTTAAAATCAATTATAAAATTCCACCCGGACAGACATTAGAGAAAGCGAGTTAATAAAAACACGGTAATATTAAGTGTCAATCGTTTTTTCACCTTTTAAACGTGTTCCTTTCATGTTAATTCGTATCATCATTTCTAAACGTATGTCTTTATAAAAATAAAAATAATATTTAGTGGTTAGAGCGCAAATTATTTTTTTTTCACATGCACGAGCATTTTTTTTTATTTTCACTTTCAGAAAAAATGTTTATATTATGGTTTGAAATTGCTAACACACACCCACCCTCTACTATCTCAAATACGGAACATTTTTTTGTTTGTTTTATTTCTTTTAACTCCAAGTGTATTTTATACTAGCATATAATTAGCTTTAAATTCAAAACACTCGCTTTAGGTTACACCTTATTCTTTTAGTCGATAAATCTGAAATCAGTCGCCAAATCTGGAAATGATGTATGAAATTAGTCGCCAAGTCTGAAAATGGTATATGGAACTAGTCGCAAATTTAAAAATGATACATGCAATAAGTCGCCAAATCTGGAAGTGGTAAATGGATTTGTCACCCAAATCTGATTATCTTTATTCCTGACGATCCTGAAAAGGACAATGGAACAAAATTATGAAATTATTGTATTGTCATCGGTCCTTGACAAGTGTGCGAAATTTCGAATGAATCCGATCTTTTTAAGTAGGTAAAAATCGAGTTCTAAGATTCCGTTACACATGCAAGTGAAACTTATAAAAAAGCGTGTTAAAATAGTGATAGATTACATAAAATTACTGAAAATGCACTCTATAACAACAACAAAACAAAACACGACTTACCGAGAAGGAGTTGTCTGATTAGGATAAAAATTGGTGGATGTGAAGAACATACATAGAAAAACAAAGTCGTCGCAGTCGTCTGTGGAGGGTCATGTTGGATACATGTGTGTGAACCACACCGTAAATATAGATAACAAGTCTGATGCTGTGACAACTGCTCTAACAATCGCTCTGTCCCGCTCTGTTGTGGCCCTCGGTAGATCACTGATGCTCTGACGCTGATATTTTCGGTTGTTGACTCACTCTTTGCCAGCATCGTCTAATCATCGCATCGCTTCTATGCAGATGTCGAGTGATTCATAGATTCGTCCAACCAGCCTCTTTCAATCCGATAGAACGACATTTTTTTTTTAAATTCTGACATCTGCTCGTAATGTGCACGAATCCTTCGGCAAGGCATTGTTACAGCCAACGTAAGATATCGTAGTTGAAATGCAACAGAAATTTTGACAATCAGATTGAGAATCGCTAGTTATATGTTATGTACATCTGCTGAATGCGCAGTTTCAATGCGCTGGAGGTCCTACCATCCATTCATTGGATACCAAATTTTAATCATTTGTATGTTGAGTTCAAATGTCTTTGTATACAAAATTTCATTACAATCAGGTGACTCCTTCTTGGTGTGTCGATTTTTTTGTTATAGAGCAGCGTTTCTCAAACTGTGAGGGTGCCCCCAAGGGGGGGGGGCGTGATAATCCTACCAGGGGGACCCAAGCATAGCGAGTCGAAGTTAAAAGATTTAAAAAAATTATCAATTTATTGAAAGGAATCAAAACAAAATACATTCTTAGATAACAAAAAATACACATTTCAATGATATAATTTACTTATAAATTATCAGTACTGCACGATGTATTTGATCATTAATTCATCAATATTAAGAACAAGTTTAATAATTACTAGTGACCCCAAGGGCTTGTCATATACAAAATTACATGCAAAATTTAATGCTTATCTTGATCATTTGAACAGAGTTCATAACTAAAGACGAATTGTAGCTTTAACGTCAAAGTACATTATTATTGAATTTAATACATTATGATTGTATGGAAGGTGTCATGAAAATTATGATTTAAAATTGGGTCCTAAACATTGAAAGTTTGAGAAGCACTGTTATAGAGTGTATATGAAAGAAAACTTAACACTCCTTCAAAAATAATTTTTGCTCTGTAATATAATAATTTCTATCCAAATGAGAGATTAAAGTAAATATTTCCAACAAACAATAATCCTAATAATGAAAGTTTTCTTAATATTAAAAGTACATACACACACACACACACACACACACACACACACACAATAGAGCCCTTATTTTCACGAATTTAGTTTCCCATGTTGGTACAGTATCATTTATATTTTCATTTATAAAAAGAATATTACTTATTAGAAAAATTATATTCAATACACAAGAAATATTTAGTTAATACAAAAATCAGATAAGCTTAAAAACTATAATAATTTTCTTATGTACTAAGGTGCTATCCTACCTTTAAAATGGCGTTTTCGGGCAAAATATCAATTTTTCAAAATAAAATGGGATTTCTTAGCTTGCTAAATTTGTTAATTTTTTTTTATGTATAATAGAACTTTAGATATGGGATTTGAAATTTTGTTCTTATGAGTAAATTTGGAATTCCTTTTTCCAAAAATAAAATTTTCAATAATTTATTCTTCCGCAATGCACCAAAAATCAAAAATTTATAAAAGAAATGGTATGAAATTTGTGCAAATACTCAACTGAGTCTAATTCAGTGAAGACCTTCACCTTATTTTGTACTTCGCCTATATTTTTAATGATGATTAAATATGCGAGTTGTCGTATATTTAGAAGATAATCTAATCGTCTTTTTTCTAAAGCAATCGAGTCCCGTAATGTTTTGAATGCAATGATAGTTTCATAAGAAGGGTCAATCTCCAAAAGAGATTTTATCTTAACAATAAAATTTACAAAATAATGATACATTGATTTGAAATTGAGTTATGTTGTATTGCATAATAGCTTTTTGGGGGGTATTTTTAAGTACAACATTTTAGCAAAATAATGATAATAATAATTTTCTAAAACTGACATATAATTGTGCATATAATTTTAAGTTTTTAGATGTATTCAACCTCATATAAAACACATTTAAAGTCTTTTTTAATATTTTTTAAATAAACCAAGGTAGAATAGCATCTTAAAGGAACCAGGTAATTAAAATTTGACAAAAAAAAATAGTTTCTTACATTTTTTTATATCACTAAATAGTATTTTTTTGTTCTTTGCAACGACGTTTCTGACTTGTTTATTAGAAAAACGAAAATGTTGGAATTTTTTAATCTATCTTAAATCTGTCTTTGCGAAATGTTAAAGAATAGGGCCATAAATTGAAACATTTCATTAGATATTAAGGCTCCCTGTTATTAATATCGCATTCTAACTTTGCTAACCTATGGGGAGCATTCCACTCTTAGAATAATAAATCTAAATACCTTAAAGTAATATTTAAAGTAAACCAACATGTTACTAGTACTTTATGTAAAGGCAATTAAAATACATTATATTTATTATTAAAAAATTGAATGTAATTTTAATATATTATATAATGATACTAAAAATAATAATAATATAAAATTGTGACCCAACCTGCTCTTGCATTCTATTTAAAAAGTTTTAACTCAAATTCTACAGTTTCTCTCATTGTTTTAGTTTATAAAATATATTTTCATAATTTTTATAGTATTTCAGCCACTATTCTATTCTGCAGAAGCGTGACTACTCGTCTCACAATGGTTGTGTCAGTTGCATAATCGTTGACACAAGAAAAATTTCGGACATCGAAATAATGTCACTTTATTGCAGAATATGTTCAAAGCAGACTAAAGTTCCAGGTGCTGCTTCTAATGCACATGTTTGTTGCAATCATAAGGGTTCTGCTTCAAGCATGTAGACTGTTGGAACATATCGCATATTTGAGCAATCAGAGAATCTTCGTCATTTGCAGTACACTGATTACTCTGGTGATGGGGATTCCAAAGCATATGAATCCGTAAGAAATATGTACGCTCCTAATACACAGTTAATAAACTAGAACGTATTGGTCACGTGCAGAAAAGAGTCGGAAGTCATCTCAGAAAGTTAAAAAAGTCAGTGAAAGGATTGAGCGAGAAGTGAAAATTGGTGAACAATTTTATCTACAAATTGCAAAATTATTACGAAGTAACAATTCACAGAAAAACAAAAATTTAGTAGCATGAAAAGCGCAGTTATTGCTGCGTTTCATCACTGCTGTTCCAGTACTAAAAAGCCTATCTATTTTCAATGCCTAACGGGAACAGATAGTTGAGGCAAATTTCAAAAAGCAAAGGCACTTGTCAAAATATTCACTGCCAAAACCCTTGGACTCCCACAATATATTATTAATATTGTTAAACCACGCTACTCTTAAAACTATGTGATCAATCACTTTTAAAAAAGTGTTTACATGGAATGTCTCACACAGAATGTTAATGAGAGTTTCAATGGTGTTCTGTGAAACATAGTTCCGAAACAAAACTTTGTTGAACTCCAAACTTTGTAATTAGGGGCATATACAGCAGTTCTACAATTTAATGAAGGTGCTAGTGGCTTATTGAAAGTGATAAATAAGATGGGGTTAAATGTTGGTAGCTATATGATACGCGCGTATTAAAATTGTATTGACTATCGATGGATTATCGACGCAGAAAAACATTCATTACCCTTTACAAAATTAAAAAGGAAAAAAAAAAAACACGAACTCAACTAAAGAAAAAAGGGTTGCCCCAGAAAGAAAATTAAGGTGTGACATATCCTGGTGAATTTTAGATAATTTTGTAAAGTATGTATACTTTTTACTGTAACATGAAACTTTAAATGAGTTTTTCTCAAAATCATGTTTTCGAAAGAAACTCTTTACCAGAAACATGATATTTTAAGAACCAAACAAGATAACGCATTAAAATTTTGCGGGAATGTTTTTTATACTATTTTTCTTAAAGTTGTAATGGATCTGTACGGGTTCCACTAACCTCCTCAATAATTCTTAAAAGTTTTATTTATTTCAACCAATCTCCACCGGGAGCCAAAGCGTGATTTATGAAAATGAGAAATATTATATCAGTTCGGGTTTCGCGAGTTAAAGTGATGTAGTAAAGTGAAGAGTTAGATTTTTGAAGTCAAATGAATTGAAGCATCGGTAGATCAACACGCAGTTGTTGACAGTATTAGTAATCAGTTACGCAATGAGCTACGCCGGAGAGCTGAAGATTGGAATTGGAAAACCGAGTGTGGATCCTTAGCTACCAGCCCATCCAGCCAGCAATAAATTCATCACCACGACGGAACTGCCGAAGTTACAAGCATCAGGTTAGTGATTTAGAAACTAGTGAATACGTGTACGCGTGTCTTAGCTGTGATTGTACGTGCTGATCTTTCGTGGATTCAGTCCCGATTCCGTAGTTCTGCTAGTAGTAACTCCTTCTCATACTCCACTGTGTTTTATTTCTCTTAAATTTGAATCGTATGGTTGTAGCCTTCCTTTGATTAATAAGCATCAATAAATATAGTGATTTGTAACTATGTCTCTTGAATTCTCTAATCTACCTCCAGAAACCTTTAACGGAAGATGGGGAGATGATAATCTTAGAGGAGGTTATAATACACGACACTGGTGCCCAACTGAAATACCGGATTTAAGAGCGAGTGCTGGATTTAGGGTTCTGCCGAAATTATTCTTTTCAGGTCGAGAGAATGTATCGCAGTTCCTTGATAACAGTGATGATAATATAGCTTATTATGAGATACCGGCGAATCTGGCGTGTGCGTATTTAAAGGGTCATTTAATTGGGAGAGCATTAGACTGGTTTGAGGTCATAGGATTTGCGTGTGTAAATGAAGAAGCGACTGCCTTCGCGTCACTTAAAAAGAAGTTGTCAGATAGTTTTCCAGTGGTACCGAATAAGTCGGAGTTAGAGGCTCAGTTTTTTTCATCCAAGCAGCAAAAGGGTCAGACCCCATCGGATTTTATATATGTTATTAAAAATCCATAAGACTTTAGGTTTGAATTGTGATGATGTAAAATTGGTCGATCACATAGTAATGCGACTCGAACCCCAGATTATGGACTATTTAGAGGTTCGAAACCCCACGACGAAGGTACAGTTGTTAAAGTTGGTCGATCGGTATGAGGAACGTCATAGCTGCAGAGAAAACCAGGGTTCGAGTTATAATTTTGCTAGACGAGGTTGGGATATGAGTAGGAATCCTGCGGAAAGACGGAATAATGGAAATTGGAGAGATACAGGGGTGGGAAATAGATAAAATGATCAGAGAGGAATAAGCAGAGGTGCGAATAATTTTTCTCGTCGTGATTATCGAAAGCAGGGATTCGAAGGAAGAAACCGCAACAACCAACCAAATCATAGGCCAGACCGTTATCAGAACAGAAGAATGGTGGTTAGTAAGAGTCCTATTGATGATTCAGCAAGGTGGAATTGGAGGCGTGGTGATTGCACCAGCGGAAGGCAAGGAAATGCCAATTTAAACTTTCTAAGCGATCGGGTTGCAGGAGGTAAGCGGTTATTAGTTGAGTCAAATCCTCCTAATCAGATTAAACTTAATTCATTACGGTTATCACCAGTTGATCTTCCATATGTGCCGATTCTTTTACATGACACGTTTGTAAAAGCTCTCTGGGATACAGGTGCGGAGAAGTCATTTATTTCAGAAGAGACGAAAAGATCATATTTTTCTTTTTGTCCTATTAAAAAATCGTCAACGAAAGTAGTCACGGCACAAGGGTCACAATGCAGAAATATGGGCACAATTGAGTTACGAATTAAGATAAGGGAATTTTCGAAGTTGTGGAATTTTCATGTGATTGCTGAGATTCAATATCCATGCATCTTGGGCATTGATTTTATGTCACATGCAAAGATAAGTTTTGATTTTTTTACAAAATCGTTAATCATTCCGGACTCGCAGATTGAGAAAGTGGCAATTTCGGACGAACCAGTAAGAATAGATTTTTTAAAGACTAAGTTAAAGGCAGGGCAGAAACAGAAGTTGCAGATTTTGTTTAAGGAATTTCAAGGCTTGTTTTCAACTAAGCCAGGTCTGACGCATGTGTTTTGTCATGAAATTGATACGGGTGATAATCCTCCTGTTTTTTCGAGACCTTATCGCTATGACAGGGTCAAACAGGGCATCATTGATTACCACGTTCAGAAGATGTTGGACGAGGGAACTATAATTCCAACAACATCGCCTTACGCATCTCCAGTAGTTTGATGTCGGAAGAAAAATGGGTTGCCGTTAGATGACCCAGAAGCTTATAGGTTTGCAATAGATTATAGGAAATTAAATGCGATCACGAGATATCCGCGATATCCGCTACCAATAATTGATGATTTGATCACTAATATTCCACACACCGAAATTATGTCATCACTTGATTTACGCAGCGGATACTTTCAGATGGCAGTAGACCCCAAGGATATTCATAAGACGGCGTTTGTTACAAAAAATGGTACTTTTGCATTTACTCGCATGCCATTTGGCCCTTCGGGGGCGGCTCCAAATTTTCAGAGGGTGATTGAAATCCTCCTTAAACCAGTTCTCGGGCGTTTTACATGCTGCTACATGGACGATGTAATCATTTCATCTCCATCTTTTGAGCACCATGTAGAGCATTTACGGGAAGTATTCAGATTGTTGCAAGAGGCTGGTTTAACGTTAAATCGTGAGAAATGTCATTTCGCGAGGAAACAGTTACGTTATTTGGATCTAGTTATTAGTAAAGCGGGAGTTAGAACAGCCGAGGAGAAAGTAAAAGTAATTCCTGAAATGAAACCTCCGAAAAATGCGAAACAGGTAGCAAAATTTTTAGGAATGACGGGGTGGTATCAAAAGTTTATTAAGGACTACTCAGACCTGTGTGAACCCTTGTACGGTTTGAAACGAAAAAATTCTAAGTTTAGTTGATCGGAATCGGCGCAGGAAGCCTTTGATCGTATTAAAAAAGCAGTGACGGAAGTTCCCGTGTTACAGTTACCAGATTTTACCAAAGCTTTTGAACTTTATACGGATGCTAGTTCAGTGGGGTAGGAGCAGTGTTGACGCAGAATAATAAGCCTATTGCGTTTGTCTCAAGAACATTAAACCGCGCAGAGAGGAACTATAGTGTGACGGAACGTGAATGTTTGGCTGTCATATGGGCATTAAATAAATATCGCACTTATTTCGGATCTTTGCCGGTGAAGGTGATAACAGACCATGCAGCATTTACCAAATTAACGAACGGGAAGAATTTGTCGAGTAGAATGATAAGGTGGACGCTTAAGTTGGCAGATTTTAATGTGGAATGGGAGCATCGCCCAGGTACGCAAAATGTGGTGGCTGATATGTTGTCTAGAAATCCATTAGATAGTAATGATTAAGCAAAGGTGTTTTGAGCGGTGATTAGGTCGTTGGTATTATCGTCTAGGGAAAGTTGAGGGAAGAACAGAGGAATGACCTGGAGTTGGGTCATATCATGCGTTACTTCGGAAATCTTGACGATTGTTCAATTAATGAGTCAAGCTGTGGAAATTGGTCCAGCGATTTTAAATTGATAGATGGGTTGTTATTTTATACAAAATATGCAAATATGTTCGGTGAATTAAGGGTATTTATACCCAAAACATAACGTAAAGATATTATGCGAGAGTTCCATGACTCACCGATGGCGGGTCATCTGGGAAAAAGGAAAACCTATTTGAAATTAAATACGCGTGTTATTTCCCATTTATGCTGAAATACATTTATAAATATGTATCAACCTGCGACCGATGACAGAAGATCAATTATAAGAACGGATTACCAGCTGGTCAATTAATTCCGATAGTAACGAATTTCCCGAATGAAATAGTATCTTTAGATTTATTAGGCCCATACCCTGCAACTAGTCCGGAACGTTATAAATTTATTTTAGTAATAACGGATAAGTTTTCTAAATGGGTTGAAATAGTTCCCTTAAGGAAATCTTTGGCTAAGGCAAATGCCAATGCATTTTTTGAAAATTATATTTCGCGTTATGGAGCTCCAGTACAGTTAATTAGTGATAACGGCCCCAAAATGATATCAGAAGTTTTTAAGCAAGTGTGTCGCAGGTTGAACATAAAACATGTTAAAAAGGTGGTATACCGTCCACAAGCTAATCAAATGGAGAGTTAATCGTACTCTTCTACAAATGATTTCGAGTTTTGTCGAGGATAATCATACTAACTGGGACCAATTTCTCAAAGAGTTTAGTTATGCTTTGAGGGCAGCAGTACATTAAACAACGGGTAAAATACCAGCGGAATTATTTTTAGTTAGAAACTTAATCACCCCATTTTAAAAATTAGTAATGGTAACTGATGGATCAGACTTAGTTTGCGGAAATATAGAAAAGTTGTTTGAGGAGGCTAGAAGATATACTAAGAAGCAACATGAGAAGTGGGCAAAATATTGTAATAAGAGGAGACGTGACGTTAATGTGAAGGTTGATGATCTAGTGTTGGTTCAAACTCACCCGTTGAGATCGGCGAGTAAGAAAATTGTGTGTAAATTTATGCCAAAGTTTTAGGGCCCCTATAAGGTTTTGAGTGTTAAAAATAATAATTTAGTAATATTAAAGTTTGGTGAAAGAATAACGGTTAATGTGGATCGGGTGAGAATTTACCATCAAAGAGAATTAGAAGACAGTGTCGCCGAATCGGAAATTGCTCGAAGTACTCATCATAATGCAGTAGCATCAGAAAGGTCGGATGATAGGCAGCCGAGAGTAGTGCAGTCAGAAAGCGATGGGAATTGCCGTAGAGGATCAGAATCAGGAAATTTGGAAGGTAGTCGAGATGTAGCCAGGGATAGACGCGATGGAGAGGCGGAGAGAAGGGAAAAGCGTGTGCGGATGGAGTCGACTGTTTCTTCGGGGTTGGCGCGTGTAATTTCAGGAAAAAGAAGCTACGTTGGACGGAGAGGGAGAAAAAAGAAGGAGGCCCGAATCCTGGGTCGAGATGCAACAAAGGAAGAAGAGACCAGAGGCACCAACATCCAGAGACAAAAGAAAGATGTCCTCGTCCATGCCGTCTCGTCCATCAAGAAAGCGGTGCGGAAAGGTAGAATATGAGAGGCAATCGGAAGGAACAACTATTCCAGGACCATTCCGCAGAGAGGAAAGTCGAAAAATCAGATGCAACAGGTCCCGTCCAGTCGAGCAGGAACGGAACTGCCTTTACAACCTCCGGAGCCGACGTCGAGTGGACAGCAGCCAGAATCGGAATCCCGCAGGAGGAGAGAACGCCCCCGCAGGAGCATATCAACTACAGCAGATTCAATGGAGGAGAAGGAGACCCAGAAGGTTGGACCGGAGAGAGGACATCCCTAGGACAAGGTCATCCAGTACAGAGGCCGTGGTTGGAGTCAAAGCCTATGCAGATTGGGTCTTAAGATTAGCCAGGTTGTATAGCTCTAATTTGTTTATTTTCCCTCTGACAGACAGTTCAGAGTATTTTCCATGTGGGCTAGTCTAAAATTTTTGTTTTTTAAAATTAGTGTACAAAAGTTGTCACTACGTTGTGTGCGTTTTCATATCGATTGAAAAAGCTTTTGTATTTAATTTTTTTCCAAATTGTGGAAAAACATTTGTTGAATTGCATTTGTTTTGCTACACATTAAAGACGTGGCTTTATATGTGAGATTACTTGTATTGTTTGTTGTAATATATTGTATGAGAAAAATGTATATATTTTTGTGTGTAATTATTAAGATGTATAAGTAGTATCTGGTTTCGGGACGCGACGTAATTTAGGATTACTAACAAAAACATTAATAGAGCAGCGCGATTGATTGGGAATTTTTGAAAATGAAACCAGATGAAGGTTATTTTGATATGAAACTATATATATAATTGATATAATGTATGCCATATTTCTGTCAATAAGGAAGTTGTATAAGGTTCTGTGCATTTAATGTCATGTTTTAAAAAGAAAATTGATACAGTTTCCTTTCAGGGCAGCAGTCCCTGAACATAGTGATGAGATGAAGGACTGATGTCGTATGAAGATATTATTGTAAAATTTTTATATTTATTAGTACTTAAGTAAAGTGCATGATCAGGGTTTTTTTCCTTAAGGCAAGGTTTTCCCCTGATCTTCGCCAGAATGGGATACACTATAGGGAATATATGTGAAAGATAAATAAAATGGAGTGGAGTGCCCTTTTGAGTAGTCATTTGTCTGTTAATTTTATTAAAAATTCTGGAGTTTCAGAGTTAAAATTTTGTGCAGGTTCAGAGTTTTTCAGGTGTTAGGTGGGTTACGTGAGTTCTTTCAGGTTGTTTAGACCTTCAATAAATCACGCTTTTTTCTCGGAGGGGGTTGTGAGGGATCTGTACGCGTTCTACTAACCTCCTAAATAATTCTTTAAATTTTTATTTATTTCAACCAATCTCCACCGGAAGCCAAAGCGTGATTTATGCAAATGAGAAATATTATATAAGTTCGGGTTTCGCGAGTTAAAGTGATGTAGTAAAATGAAGAGTTAGATTTTTGAAGTCAAATGAATTGAAGCATCGGTAGATCAACACGCAGTTGTTGACAGTATTAGTAATCAGTTACGCAATGAGCTACGCCGGAGAGCTGAAGATTGGAATTGGAAAACCGAGTGTGGATCCTTAGCTACCAGCCCATCCAGCCAGCAATAAATTCATCACCACGACGGAACTGCCGAAGTTACAAGCATCAGGTTAGTGATTTAGAAACTAGTGAATACGTGTACGCGTGTCTTAGCTGTGATTGTACGTGCTGATCTTTCGTGGATTCAGTCCCGATTCCGTAGTTCTGCTAGTAGTAACTCCTTCTCATACTCCACTGTGTTTTATTTCTCTTAAATTTGAATCGTATGGTTGTAGCCTTCCTTTGATTAATAAGCATCAATAAATATAGTGATTTGTAACTATGTCTCTTGAATTCTCTAATCTACCTACACGTCCAGAAACCTTTAACGGTAGACGGGGAGAATATAATCTAAGGGGAGGTTATAATACACGATAAAGTGAACCAAAAGTTTTGTAGTATGTTAAATAGTTTTTCATTTAGGGTAGTTTTTATGAAGAAAAATATTAAAAAGTATCAAAATTTTCTTATTATAATGCATAATTGCCTGTACTTTTTTGCATCTTAATATTTCTCTTAGATTTTGGTTCATTTTAAAGAGCACCATAGTATGTATGTTGTGTATAAAGGAAATTAAGATAGTTGCATTAGAATTTTTTATACAGTGTTACCCGTTTTAGTACTAATTAGGTAAAATTTCTTTGAAAACAACCAGTTTTTCTAAAAGTACAATATTTATTTTAAAAATTTTATGTATTTACATATTTTTTTCTATTTTTCTACCTAAAAACACCCAATTTGTTTCAAAAAGTTGCTTTTATAAAAAAAAATTGGGTTCGAAGGTAGGCAGTCACCTTAATTTGTTTTTATATTTTGTTTTTGTGGCCATTCACATTGAGAAATATTTTTCACTGAATGACATTAAATTGTTTATAGTTGTGTGAGAAGTCCTGTGCGTTTTGTATGAACTTGCAACTTAAAATTTAAGAGTTGTTTTTGCTTAAGTTTAAATTTTAACGTCGAATCTGTTGATTTGTCGATAAGTTGCTCCCTCTCCTCCATTACAGATGTTTTTTATAAAGATGAAATGGCGCATTTTCCATTAGAAAACTATTTAGTTTTGCAGAATATTGTACTAACGAGTGTAAAACTATTTTGTGGACCCCAGATAGAAAACATAGAATAATCATAATCTTGTAGATACTACATATAAAGAAGAAAAAAACATTTTAATATTATTTATTGTATTACAATAATAGTTGAAAAAAGTATTACAAAATAAAATTATTTTGCATAGATAAAAGTTTTAGTTTTAATGACTGGGATGAGCTTTAGATACTTATGGTTCTACACAGTTCATAGAGAACATGAATCCCTTTTGCATACACATTTATAATTTTTATTTTGATTTTTTACTGTGACTTTTGGTTAACCTTTGGGTATTCCTCATGGAATCTCACTGTTCGTGGAATACAGTTTGAAGACCGCTTCTGTAGAACATTGTTAGGATGGTGTACGGCAGTGGTTGGCAAACTTTTAGAGAGAAGAGACAAGTTGTTAGGAAAGCCAGATAACTAAGGTATCAAAGAGCCATTTTCACAAATAGCCACCTACGCATGCTCAGGAGGGCAAGGGGAGCCTCCACTGACAGTCATGATCAAGGCTGTTGTTGTTTTCCAATTAATATTTTCATTTATAATATTTAAATAAAGCTTTACTCCCCCCCAAAGTAACTTTTTCCATTTTTCCTAAAATTAAGAACTTTCGAAGATATTTTTTCCTGCTACTCGTAAGAACAACTAATGTCAAAATACAATAATGTTGGAACTAAAATTAAAAGCGTCGTGCTATTAATAATACCGTCAGAACTTTATTATGAAACTTCATGTCCACACTAATAATTATAATTGACTTTGATTGTTCCTGCCATATCAACTCTCTTTTCATTTAAACATGTCACAAAATATCGAACATGTTTTTGTCATTTCTGTTGAGGGCTTATGTGTATCTGGTCATATTTAAAAGTGCTCCCAAACTCGTGTACCCTCTCCCCCCCCCCCCCAAAAACAAAGAACATTGCTGTATGTTGCTTTAAAAATTTTCTTCCTTTGGGGGAATTCTTACACACAAATTATGTTTTTACTGTTTTAGAACTAATTTTAATATTTTCAATGATTCTCAATTCATTTTGTCAAATAAGAACAACTTAATACATAAATCTGAAGCTAGTCAAATGTTAAATTTTAGACGCAAATAAAATAAATCTTTTTCAATAGATAATTATAAAGGAGAAAGAGAAAAGAAAACAATAATCTTTAGTAGATGTACAATTATTTTTTAAATAATTTATGTAGCTAGAAGTCTGAAGAGCAGCAACCTTCTATACAACGAGCCGCGTTTTTTCGACCCCTGATCTAAGGCGAGTCGGCAAACCGCGGCTTTCGAGCCACATGTGGAGCTTCGCATATACGGTTGCTGCTCTTCAGATCTTGTTAAAAAATAGTTATCAACAAATGATCATTCTTTCCTCTTCTCTTTATAAATATCTATTTAAAAAAACTACCTGTATTTGTTTATATTTCAAAACATTTGATTGGCTTAAGGCAGTTACTTCTGTATAAAATTATTTTCCATAAACAAGATTTGTTGATGAGTAAAAATATAAGAGCATGGAATGTTAATTTCACAAGAACGTTTTATGGGTTACGTATTCAACAAAAAGACTTCCTAACCCTTACGTGATATAATAACCAAAAAGTCAACATTAATTATTAGCGTAAACACGAAACATTACAAAGTATTGCTCATACGTTGTTATTGGTACAGAAATGTTTCACGAAACTTAAAATTTTCATTCTGAACATTATGATATCTTGACACTGGTTGTTATTGCATGAAACGACGGAAACAAAAATATTTTGATAGTTCTAAGTTTTTAAAGAAATAGAAAATTTTACCGAGTTTTTAATACTTTTTTATTTAAATAATATAAAGAGAGTATCAACTGAAACATGACAGTCTTGATCGTGATCGTAATAGGAGGGCTTATCTCTACCGGGGCATATGCACATGTATTACAAGAGCCATTTATGAGTCAATTATACGTTTTCGGAGAAAAAAATTTTCATACGTGGAAGCAAAGTTGACTGAAAAGGGAGTGCTGTTGTTTTCGAGTTAGTGTGTGTACTGAGAGAAAGTGACCACCAAAACATTGAACTTTTTTATTACCTTATATTAATCATATAATTTTTCTAAGTATATGGACATTTTGTACACTCACTTCCAAAAGTTAAGCACGAAGATGTAAAATGCAAAAAAAAAATCAACAAATACTGCTTTGATTGACACAAAATTTGGCAGTAAAGTAGCATATATATTTATACATAAAACAAAATCAATAATTATATACAGAAATGAAAACAATATTAAATTTTTATAAGTTATCAGATAATGTCATACTGGAGACTCGAACAGAATTATGTATAAAGTGAAAATAAACAGCATAAAATGAAAAAAAGGACATTAAAAGGTTATATGATCTCCCCTCATCTGTATGCAAAGTTTACAACTTCTGACCATGCTTTCAATTAGGTGGTCAACCACCGCAGAATTAAGCAATCGCCATTCTTCTTGTAGAGCAGTTTCCAGCTCAATAAGAGTGGCTGGAGGTGGGAAACGTGAAGATACAGCACGGCCGAGAGCATCCCAAAGATTTTCAATGGGATTAAGGTCGGGCGAATATGCTGGCCACGCCATGCGCGCAATCCCTTCACTCTCCAGGTAGTCATCGACGACTCTATGGGGACGTGCGTTATCATCCATTAAAACAAAAGTAGGCCAACTGCTGCAGTGTACAATCTCACAATGAGTTCTAGGACTTCATCTCGATACTGGACAGCCGTCACAGAACCCCGTTTAAAGATGTGCAGGTCGGTGCGGTATCCTAATGAAATCCCTGCTCACACCATAATGCTTCCACCTCGGAATGCGTGATGTTAGGTGATGTTTTGGAACTGATTGCGTGTTCCTTGTTTACACCATATCCTTATACGCTTGTCATCAGGGTCCAGAGCAAATCTTGGCTCATCAGTAAACATGGTATTGCCCCAGTCAGACACAGTTCAATTGCCATATTCCCGGCACCACTTTAATCGTGCCCCTCTTGATTGGACGGATAGAGGAACACCAACTCGAGGTACCCGGTCATACAGTCCATTCATATGTAATCTTCAGCGTACAGTAGCTGCAGATATAGCCTTACTAATGGACGCTGTAACCATAGATGTCACACGTGTGGAGGTCGCTCTGCGATTCCGCTTGCCTACAATAGCAATATATCGATCTTCCGTGGGGGCTGTAACCCTTGGGCGACCGCCTACGCGCCTTCGGACAACTGTCTGTGTGTCTTGGAATTGTTTCCATAAACGTGAAATTACAGAATGATGAACGCCGAAGAAAAGAGCAACATCTGTGATCGACTGTCCTGCTTCAATGCGCCCCACAGCACGCCAACGCTCAGAATTTCCCATTCGTTTTCTGGAAGTCATAGAAACACGTATGTCTTGAAAACAAATTGTACGAAAGTTTTAAACACCTTCTATCGGTACTTACAATCAACTTAAGTAACCCTTCATAAAGCTGGCTTCTTATAAGACTGCCCTTTTTGCATATTTCTTGACATGAAAGTACGATTGGCTGTTACGTAACACATTTGCATACTTCCATCTACCTCTGCAGCGAATTGCATCCTCTTTAATTCTGATTGGCTTCCGGAAATTAGCATTTTCCTCTCCATGCTTAACTTTTGAGAGTGAGTGTATTTCTCTTTTACAACAATATTGTAAGTTTTCATAACATAACAAATCTAGAAACAAATTGATAATGCATTTGACACGTACCGTAACCTTTCAATCCGCTTAGTTTTAATATTTTGACTTTCTAATATCTAACTTAGCATGGAATTTGTGCTTTAAAATACTTTATTTAACCTGATTAATAATATAGATTATTGTGTAATTAAATTGTAACGTACAGTTAATTGTTTAAAGATATTAAAATTTATAAAAGTTAAAAAAAAAATTTAAAAAAAAAAGAACTTTAAGGTATTGAAATACATTCTATAACAAAAAAAAAAAAAAAAAAAAAAAAAAAAAAAAAAAAAAAGACGCACCAAGAATGAGTTTTCAGAAAGAGACAAAAAAAAAAAGGTGGGTAGAGAGATTATGTACTGAGTAGTAAATGGTTAAAATTACAGAAAAATTGAAGGATTTATTTCAGAGTTACATAGTTACAAAATAACGAGATCAATAAGGTGTTAACCCACCTCTAGCCTGGATGCTTACCGCCACACGATGTGGCATAGAGTGATAAAGCACCCTGATGATCTCTTGCGGTATTTTTTGCCAAATTTGCTCCAATTGTTGAGGCAAGGTCATTAACATTCCCTAGTGGCAGTGGGTAGCCTAGTGGTTAGAGCATTGGACTCCAGACCGGAAGGCCTGGGCTCTATGCCCGGTGCCACTAAATCCCCACCGAGTATAAACGGAGAACGTGCTCGTTAAATCAGTGGGTCCGAATGGTGTCGCCATTTATCGTGTTGTTCCGAGCAAAAAGCTCAAAGCTTAGGCTAATTACAGGCGTAAAATTCTAGCCCTTAGCCGCCATGAATTTCGTAGACCTTGATCTGATGTTACTGTCGATCAGGTGGCATAAGCAACAACACATTCCCTAGTAGATGCAGTCATCTTCTCAACATAACTTAGACGTTCTCGATTGGAGAGAGATCTGGTGATCTAGCTGCCAAGGAAGTGTTTGAAAAGCTGTAAAACAGTTCATAGCAATACGTAGCGTATGTGGTCTGGCATTATCTTGCAGAAAAATAATGCCACAGTACTGCAAAAGGAACGGTAGCAAAACAGCTCTCAGAATGTCGTCGACGTACCGCTGTGCTGTAAGTGTGCCTCTAATGACGACCAAAGAGGTCCGGTTATCAAAAGAAATGACACCGCAAATCATTCCTGGTTGTAGGCCTATGTGGCGCATAGGGTTTGCAGCCCGGAATCCTGAAATCCCAAGATCCCGGTGGTTTTTTCAAATCCCGGGATTTAATTTTTGTCTGAATTTATATTTTGAAATTTTTTTAAAGTATTGTGAATCTGGCATTACATTTAATGTATCTTATTTACTGTACACGTTTAATATCAATTTTCTTATGGGTTGAACCTGGAAGGGCTCGAGGCGGTTGTGTATGTTAAACAGTGAAAGTTGATATGTTTTCTCTTAGCCTCAGTCAAGTTGTAACGGGTCTATTCGCGTACCTCCTACTAATTCTCTTGGGAAAATACTTTCTTTAAATATTATTCTATTGAAAACTTTCTCTCGAAGAAGAAGATGTGACTTATGCAAATCAAAGCTTGTATTTAAACATTAACTTTCAGGTTCGAGAGAGAGGTTAGAAACTAAATGATAGCAGTGAGTGATTAACGTAAAATAATAGAAAGCCATGCGAGATTATTCCGCTGATTATTTGCTTAATATTTGATGATTTGTGAATTAGATATTTAAATTGGATTAGCGTCGGCTGGAAGTAGATTACCTTTGACGTATCTTAGATTATGTGGAATGTGTATAGCTAAGACATTCGTAAAGTAAATGATAAATTTATAATTAAATATTACTTATATCGTCTTCCTCGCTTTTGCTCCCATATTTATTTAAAGGTGTATTTCCAAACTTGGGTTGTTCAGGTTTGTTAGGTTGTTGAGACTTGTTAATAAATTGTGTTTGTTTTGACTATGGTTTGTCTTCCTTCTAACTCTCGTACACTGATGGATGGGACAGAACATTCATCCCAGCAGTACTAAGAAAAAATTTACTTTCATGAAAACTTCGATCTCTATTGTAAAGAATCATGACTATCAGATAGAAGCAAATTTCTACAAAAAATACTGTATTTATTGATAAAAATTTGTTATCAAAATTGTTTCCATAAAGTGTGAACGACCTTTTGTATAACTTTTTTTTTTTTAAGATTCTAACTTTATAATATTTATATCTGCCTTTCATAAATAACAAGGATTTATACATATGATTGTTTAAGATCTATGTTAAAATTATGGATTTCAAAATTTTAAATATAAAATCTAACAAAAATGTACTTTTTAGCTCTTGGGGAAAAATCACTGGAACTAATTTACGTATTGCAGTCTATTTTGTAAGCACTATTGTATGAAAATCTGAATAAAACTAGTGTGCCACTTCCCTCAAGGTTTCATTTCTCTTAATTCAGTGTATTCTTCTCTCATCGTTTCATTCATATCATACCGCAGGACGACTTCTGATTTCATGAGCAACTCTGTTCAAGTCATAAAAAGGGTTTTTTTTTCTTTCATTTTCAGCAATCTAACCAGCTACGTGCGAAGAATGTAGCTCTTCCACAATATTCTTCAGTTGATTCAACGAGGGGGAGGAAAACGTAGTTTTCCAGAGTTTCACAGCAAGGTGGTTCGAGTTAACTACGAATGAATGGAGTCAGGCGATTTCTGCTTAAATCTAGCTCCCAATTGTCTTCTCGTTCAATTATGTGCGACGCAAGTTGATTCGTGTAAAAGGGTCCTTACACTGCTTCCAAAAGAAAGACAGTCACCAACGACCAGTACAGCTTGTGCGGACTTATAATAATATGTAGTTTGAGATATTCAGAGTTACAACACTCACATATCTTTTAGTATTCCGTTTACCTCAATTTTAGCTGACTCTTTTTGGTCTCTCAAAGTAAAAGAGAGCGCAATCACTTAGCTTTATAAAAGCATCCACTATTACTTTATTTGCTTTATTTTCCTCTGAACTCTGGAAGTATAATATGAGTAATTATTCGAATTATAGAACAGACCTCATAACGATACTGTACAAGCACTTTTGTCCTTGAAATAAAACATCATTTCCTGAATTTTTTTTTAGTTTTTAGCCCTAAATACTTTTTTATGATCCTTAAAAATTCTTTTTTGATTTATAGGTTTTCTTCTCTCAACTTATTCACAAATCAGTATCTAAGTTAATAATTCCCTCTTTATAAAGAGAACTGACACAGTATTTTCTATTTTCATCGAGCGTTCTTAAAACTTGTATCTTAAATAGTTGGAAAATTATGCATCAACTCAAATGAATTATCAATACGTTTTACTCTGTTTAACGAATTGATTTTTATGAACATTTTAGTAATACTATGCTCTTAATTATTACTATATCTCGTTATGAAAGAAATTAACGCATGCAACTCAATTGATAGCTTGTCGCATCAAAACTCAAACAACTTAAGATAATAATTTAGTCGTGGTTCAGAATTATAAGAGATATCAATCCTTTGCAATAAAGTCCTCGGAAACATTAATAAAAAAGAAAAATGATGCGTCTTTATTTTATCTTGACTCATCTTGTTGCCTGTATTTATCAGTAATCAAATGCTGTTGTAACAAAGATTTAGATTGAGATAATCTTACTTTTTTCTTTACGTTGCACTCAAACCAATCAATTGGGTTTTGCAAAGGATTTTCTGTTTTTGAAACATGATTAGATGAGATCAGCTTCTGAGCTGATGCATCACTCTCCAAATTGCGTTACGTGAGTAATGTAAGGTCTCAAAAATCAAAAGTAGAAAAAGATATTAAAGTCATTATCTTTTCAATACATCATCTATACTTGGAAGAGTTCACATACAAGCTTCGCAGTTTCTTTTTAAGTACTGTTTTCCCCTTGCAGTGATTGGAATTATCACGCAGTAATTTTTAAGTATTTAGCACAAACACCAATAACAACATCGCATTAAGGAGAAGGGATTGGAAAGTTGAAATGACATCTGAAAAAACTTGAAAAATGATTCGAAATGTTGGGAAGTTATTCGAGGTGAAAACGAAAATTACTTCAATTAATTTCTCTAAATCTCGGTGACAAAATAGGAAAAAATGGATAACAAAATTTCCTTTAGTTGATTCTATTAAGTTGATGTGAAACGAAAATATATATTCCCCAGCTCTTTTTTGGAAAATTTTATTCCGGTCAAACGAATTAAAGTAAATCAAAAATTTTTACTAGGGGATTTTAAATTTTTATATATATTAACTAATTTTCACTTTGATAAACCCTTTGGGCGACACTTAACAAACATTAATTCCCAGAAAAACTCTAATTCATAAATTTTCCACAACGATATAGCTCTATTTAATTTGGTTGCAAACAGATATATAAGCAAATAAATTGTGTATATAAAAACTATCGTTAGAAAAATAAGATGACTTTAAATATATAAGTTACTGTGCTCCATAAACCCAAAAAAATAATGAGACTAACTTCATTAAGTAGCTTTATTCCTTTTCTTAAGTTTACTTAGATCTGCAAGTGCGCAGTTATAACCTATTATTTTATTGGAGTCAATACAGAAGTATTTGTTTTTTCGTCTAGACAATTGACAGGAGACTTAAAAAAATACTTTAGTACTCTAATATAACTTTCTGATTTTTATCAACGTCATATAATCACATTTCAAAAGTACATAAAAATAAAACATTGTGCAGTAGGAAACATTATTCAAATAAACTTTAATATCTTTTCTGAGTAATATTGCTCAATCGATCTGTCGTAAAAGTTCAGATGAATTCAATGAATATAATTGTCTGTAGCTCAAATAAAATAATATTAAATGATATAGCGTGTAAGTATATTAAAACAATTATTTTAGTGGAAATAATAAATTATTTGTTTCATTTCACACATCACACTAGTTTCACGGAAACTGTTAGAAAATTATAGCCGATGTCGAAAAATATATCACACATATTTGATGAAAACATAGTTGTGCAGTATGCATTAATGTTTACATCAAACACAACAAGGCATACAATGTATTAAAATTTGATGTAAATATTAATAACAGAATATGTTACAAAATATATATGCAAGTTATTCCTTATTTTTTTTTTAAATAAACTTAATGAGGGGAAATGAAAAAATATATATTTAGATATTTTTATTTCTTTCAGAAAATCCCAAATTCCTGTACCTTCTGTATTTCATCATGGGTTGTTATGCTTTAACATACCTTATTTTATGTTAATTAAATGTAGTCACTTTTAGCATAAAAGTAGGTATAAATCACAATATTTTTATATTACGGGATAAATATAGGTTTATATATATAACACCCTTTTTCAAAGAAATCTGCAAATTTTCTTAATATTGAAAATGATTTATATTTAGCTTCTTTGAATACAAGAAGACAGATTACTTAAACATTTGTGATGAAAAATGTAATTGAAAATTTTGTGCTATTAAAAGTTCTTACTACATTTACAAGTCGTGATTTCACCATGCTTAAGCTATCTGGAGTTCTGATTACGGTAGCTTTTAAGAGGTTACACATTGTACTCATCACAAGTCGCAACTAAATGTTCTATCAAACAGTATATTACCCTAAACATTAATTATTAAAGAGGATACGAAAACAGGATACAGATATAGAAATAAGAAGAAACATATAGCTGAGATGGCGAAAGTATAGAATTATATATTCGAGATATCACTATGCTTAATTATAGCATAAATAATACGCTAGAGGAAGTAAAACTCTGGGAATGTGTAAAATATTCTGTAAGTTATCACAGTACGCTTAAGAGTAGAAAATTATGTCAAAGAGATGAGAAAAACGTAGCAGTAATACAATAAATTATAGTTTTAAAAAAACTAAAAAACATGCTTTTATGTTAAATCAAACTAAAAAGTAAAAAAAAAAAAATTCTTAATATAAGAATAAAATGATAAACGAGAAATTTAATGTCATTGTGGTAAAAGTGTGAGGTGCTTTGTACTACATTTTTACACTAGCTCAGCATTTCGGAATAGAACTAGCAAAAATTATAACAATTGATATCGATCACCCCACGCTAGTACCCCAATGACATTAAATTTCTCGTTTATCATTTTGTCCTTATATTAAGAATTATTTTTTTACTTTTTAGTTCGATTTAACATAAGCGTGTTTTTTAGTTTTTTTAAACTATAATTTATTTTTCATTTTTTAGTTCGATCTACAATAAAATCATGCATTTTATTTTTTTAAACTATCATTTATTCATTGATGAATTAATCTTAAATGCGTCATTTTTTAGAATCTGGAATACCCATTGGCATCCTATCTCTGTATCGATACGGCCTGGTTTGCAAAATGTAGGATCAGCCAACTGAAGGAAATCTCGAAGAGCTAAGTTTGAAATATTTCATGTGAAAGAAGGTGTTAAGTCAATGATATTTTTCACTAAAAAGAGTTCAATATTCCTCCGAAACTTGCATCAGGTATAAGACACAAAAGTACATTTTCTGAATCGAAGAGTTTGT
>BMAO01012753.1:0-39639 GCA_019973975.1 Trichonephila clavata
AAATATAACGCCCCTTAAGTCCCCTCAACGCCACTTGGGGGCAATTTTCACGAAACCCATTTTTAGCGTATCTCTACCCTATGAGAGGAATCTGCTTACTAAGTTTCAAGACTGTACGTCTAATAACTTAAAAATAGGAATTTATAACGCCCCTTAAACCCCCCGCCCCGCAACACCCCTTGGGGTCAATTTTCCCAAAACCCATTTTGTAGCGGATATTTACTCCAGGAAAGAAACTTACCTACCAATTTTCAAGCAGGTAGGTGAAGTAGTTTAAAAACGGATATATTTATCTATTACGCCCCTTAATCCCCCGCAACGCCACTTAGAAGTCTGTTTTCACAAAACCCGTTTTGTAACTGATCATTATTCTACGAAAGGAATCTATATATCAAATTTAAAGACAGTGCGTCAAATAGTTTAAAAATGGAAATAATTATCTATAACGCCCCCTAAGCCCCTGCAACGCCACTTGGGGGTCGATTTTCAGCAAACTCATTTTGTAGCGGATCTCTACTCTCTGAAAGGAATCCGCTTACCCAATTTCAAGATTGTACATCAAGTAGTTTAAACATGGAAACAATTATTATTAAAGCCCTTAACCCCCCGTAACGCCCCTTGCGTTTCGAATTTCGGAAAATCCTTTCTTAGCTGATGTCTACTCTATCAAAGGAACATGTCTACCAAATTTCAAGTCTGTAGGTTGAATAGTTCCAGAGATTTCGTGATTAGTCAGTCAGTCAGTGAGTCGCTTTTCTCCTTTATATATATATATATATATATATATATATATATATATATATATATATTAAAATTTAAGGGAAAAAATCAAAAGATCTAAAACAAAAGAAATGTAACAAAAAAATTTACATCTCTAGAAAACATGTTTTCCCATTTTGGTCAATTGAATTTTTATATGTCTACTTATATTTTGGCGGGTTTTCCTAGGTTTTGAAATCCATTTTCATCCATTCTTTGATTTGTAGGAATTATAATTTGTTTTTTTATTATTTTATTGTACTATATATATATACATATACTTTTGTTATGCGATGTCTTCTTTTCTCATTTCAAATAAATGTAAATAATTTCCTAAGAAACACCCCTCGAAAGGCTCATTTCCTTTTTGATGAAATTTTAATCCAATATTTATCATTTAGAAAAATTTTATTATTTATCATCCTGTTATCTATAATGATGTTTTAATTGTCAAATATCAATTATTTTTATGTTCCTTTTTCATTTCTATTCGTTTGTTTTGATTGAAATTAAAAGCACTGCATTAGAATTGTTAATATATTTGGATTCAATTTTATTCTTAAGTTCCGTTAACAAGTAACCAATCTAAAATCCCATTAAGTCTCGGACAACGCACATTTCTTATTTTCTATCTAGGAAAAAAGAGACAAAGTTAAGCAATTTTTCTCATTTAATTAGCTTTCAAGCAGAGAAGTACGGAAAAGAGGATTATTTTAATATGAATGATATTATTTTAAACTGAGGTTTTTATGGAAATATTTTTTATTAATAAATTTAAACATGAAAACTTACTTTTCAATTATACACCAGAAACGTAAAATTTATTAGCTTTAAAAATATTTAATTTTGTTTTCGAGATTAACTTTGTTAGGAATGTTTAAAGGAATTAATTACAAGAGATGGAGATTTATTTTTCTCCAACTTCATGGAAAAATTAAAAAAAATATTTTCCTATCGCTTTCAAACAATTGTAATTTAAATTATATTTTTATTTAAATCCTACAATCTAAAACGTTTAGCAGGGGAATACTCTTTTAAAATAAGAGTTGCATGGTTTTAATTGAGATTTCTCAAATATAATTTCAAAGGATCAGTTTTTTTTTTTATACAAATTTTGATGGAATGCATCAGATCGATGCAACGCAGTTTTTAACAATAACAAGGAGTTTTTCCCTCCAAAAGTTGGAAATTAATATTCTTCATGAAAAATTAATTCCATTATTCCCAATTTTAAATTTTTCGAGTGTTCGGTTGGATGGAAAATGGAAGAAGTAATTAAATTCTCTTAGCTCCGTGAATCTGTCTCTAATTGGTACTTTATTAAAAGACATGTTCTTATATATTTGTAGTTTAATTATCTGTCTTGTTGTTGTTGTTACTTTTCTTTTCTTAACTCCAGAATATCATTTTTTATTTTTTAAAATGTTGAATGTTATTTAGTTAAATTAATTGTTTTAATAAAACTTTGTAACGATTCAAAAAAGGTTCATTTTTTTAAAAAATTCAACTTGCGCGTACACACAAATGACAAATTCAATTTTAATTGCATATGACAAAAAAAAGTTAATTTCAACAAAATAAATAAACATTAGCAGATTTAAACATTTGCTGAATTTAGAAGGTTTTTTAATAAATTCATTTTAAACAGATAATTAATTTACCCAGTTTTGATTTTATAATAAGAATGCTGCTTTTAAAAAAAATTTTCACCAACTTAAAACGCAATTATTTGAAATTCACTGTAATAACTCCTATCGATATTATTTTTAAATTCACTTCAAAAAGAACATTTTAAATGTTACTTGTAAAACATAACATTTTAAAAACATTTTACAAGCCATTTTTTAAAAATTATTTTCATAAAATGTAATTATAAGTTTTAGAATATTCATTCATTCGTACCTTAAAAGTTACGTGACTCTTTTTTATTTTGCTTCAGAAATCATTTTTGTAAAACAGTAATTGTGCAACTCAAATGTTTATTTTTAGATTTGTGTGTGCTCGATTTAAATATGTTACCGTTAAAGTGTGAAATCCGTTATTTCATAGAATAACTAAGTATTTCATGAAATAACTAGACAAGTCAATTAAAATATATAAAATTATCGAATTTTACAATTTAACTAGGTATTCCATAGAATAACAATTATTTGATAGTTAAAGTTTGAAATACGGCACTCAAAAGTTTTTTGAATCTGTTCTAGCTGCTTTAGGAAAGGTTTTTCCTATTAGGAACTAGAGATGGTCGAATAAGATAATTGTACTCTAGATATCAGTTCAGTATATGCCAGCAAGAATTAATTTCCATTCAAGAAGTTCCAAATTTCGACACTACGCTTCGATTTGTTGCAACAGCTCAAAGTTGCGGTACTGAACAAGGATTTAAAAAGTGTTCGTGCTAAAAAAATGTGTAATGGTAAAAAGTGGGCTTGTTTCAAAAATAATAAACAGTCCAATCCAAAGTGTCATCACAGCAATCCTTGCTCTAATAAATAATGAAAAGTAAAATAAAGATATTTCATAAAAGTAAAAATTATATTATGTTACATTTTTGTTTTTAAAAGTTTACACAATTTTTTTATGAAGCAACAATTTTTCTTCCCAGAATGTATATTTTATGATAGTTATTAAATATAATCTATATATATTTTTACAACATATTTTTCCCCTTTCTGTTTAACGCATGTTAGTAATGTGAGCAACAATAAATTATGTAATTGGCTTTCCTGTATTACTTATCAATTATTCATTTCGCAAAAGGAATAAATGTATTTTTCGAGAAATTTTAGCTATTTAGGATCAATTAAATTTTAAAATATCTTCAAAATTGTTTATTTTTCACTTTAACGGTCCATACTTAGTTATTTCATAGAATAACTAGGTAAAGTATGAAATTTTTCATCTATTATATACTTTAACTGGCTTGTCTAGTTATTTAATGAAATACCTAGTTATTCTATGTAATAACTGAATAATAAACTTTAACGGTAACATATATGTATATAATCAGTGTCCAAATATAAAAGTATAATTACAGATAACTTATAAATACCCACATAAAAATGATTTTTATGTGGAACATTTTTATCCCTTTTTAAATACTCATGTACTTCTTATTCAACTAAAATTTTAAAGAAAAAGAAGAGTAAAACAATTATTAACGTGCTCTAAGCAATGCGTTACAAATAACTAGAGGTGCATCATATTAACATTTAAATTGGAAAACGATGCGTTTTTAAATATAGGGTTCCTTTTGACCGATTATTATATTCCCATTTATCCGGAGCAATTCATCTTTTGCGATTTCTTAGCAGATTAATGGCTTTTCATTTTTCTATCGATGCATATTTTTTTTAATAAAAATCGCATTTTTTCTTGATTTATATCTTTCGATCCATCATGCGCTCCAAGGTCAATTTCCTGCTTGCGAGTCGTATTAACTACTGCTCTTAATAGTTCATGGGCTTCTTTACAAAGGAAAGTCACTGCGCATCAGCTTTAACCAACATACCATGTGTCCGAAAAGTATGTGTACACTTTTCAAACATTAATTAGAAAAAAATAAATAAATAATAAAAATATTCACTAATAGCTCCTTTTTTTTAAAGATCTATAAAGAGAATGTAGCGGTATCATCTATATAAGCCAGTAACAGCGCTCAGATTGAAGGGCATGTTACGTGCTTACGGAACCGAAGATACCGGGTCCTTTCCTTCCGGATAAACGCGTCATTTAATTGGCGACCCTGGCTGATTTCAGAAAAGGCAACCTTCTGATCTGTCGTGGCGCCATCTACCTGCAAAAACAGCAAACAAAAACCAGCCAGACTCACTTGGTGCAGCAAAGTCGTCTGACTCACATGACGCAACTTCTCCAATTACAGCAACAACTGCTCACGCAACACGCTCGGCTAACAATGTAACGTTCGTTCGCCTATCCACCGACTCACTGGTGAGAGAGTGTGTAGCAGTATTATCTATATAAGCTATTAACAGCGTCCGGACTGAAATGATCAATTTGGTCCAGCGGTATGTTACGTGCTTACGGAAACAAAGATACCGGGTTCTTTCCTACCGGATAAGCGCGCCACTTCAAGAACATTGAGTTGTTTTTTTTGCAATACTTTATAGCACGATCTCAACGTGTGCACCAAAAATCTCCTGTAACATATCGAGTCTATATGCGATTTCTAGCCGTGTTCTATAAGGCATTGCAAGATGAACAATCTGAATGGCCAATGTAATTCGACTTTTCACTGATTGAAGACAGATAAACAATGTTTTTTACGTATCCCTACAAGAAGAAGTCCAAAGTTATGCTTAGAGATCTAGGTAGCCCACTGTTTCTCAAACTTTGGACCGTGATAATACTACGAGGGGGGGGGCGAGCATATTGAAAAGTCGAAAACAAAATATAATTTAAAAAAATTATTAATTTACTGAAAGTCAGCAACAAAATGCGCTCTGACACAATAAAAAATAAAACACACATTTACACTGATATAAAACATTTATATATCAGTGCTGCGCAATGTATTTTTATAATTAACTTAAAACAATACTAAGTTAAGAAAAAGTTTAATAATTACCAGGGTTTGTCATACGTAAAATTATATGCAAAAATGAACACACTTATTTTGTTAATTTCTGCAGTTTATAATTAATCCCTTTAATGACGATTAAAAATTACGTGATACGCTCTCCAATGCCACCGTTTAACACGCAGGTGAACATATGTGGTGTATTAAAGGGGGGGGGGGTAGAAAAGGAATAAATAACCAAATCCTCTGAAATAAGTAAATCCTTCGTGAACACTGTCAAGATCACTGTATTGCATTCCAAAGCTTTCGGAACAATTTTATAGATCACAGTTTACAGAAAAATCGTACTTCAGAAAGGCGTATATATACGTCCGGAACAATTAGTGCACTGGCTGAGAGAACATTTATATACGCCGGTGGCACTTAAAAGGTTAAAATCGTATTGTAGGTTTAACGTCAAAGTATACGGAATTTAATTCATTGTCATTGTTTGGAGGGGAGGGGGCGATGAAAAATGTGATTGAATATTGGGTCTCAAGTGTTGAAAGTTTGACAAGCACTGAGGTAGCCCCACTATTAGACTTCCTTTTTCTATTCATCTCGTCCGGGGAACTTCCAAACTCCATTGTGGTGGTTCCCCATTTACGCTGTACATGTGTTGCAGATTTCAGTTCCATTAACAATTCTACAACTTGCGCTTGTTCTTGCGGTGAAGCCATTTTGAAATTAGAATGTTGAAAAACGGAGATGTTGCGCCATTTAGTTAGTATTTTACAAAACAGAAACTTTAATCTTTTCTTTTTTGAACGTAAAATCCGTAAGTGAAAATCTTTATTTATTTTTAATTCATTTTTTAAGTGTAGTTATACTTTTCGGACGCACTATACTATTTTTATACAAATCTTACTACATCTAGACGCAGATCAGGCAACCATAGTGTACCGTGGTTCATAATTACGAGATCCGTCGCCAATAGCTCTTGTGTTGCTTTGTAGTGTGACATTAACAAATTTTCACTCACTCAGTCAACTATATCTGCTGATTCAGAAGACAAAACTTCAGAAGTATGGAATTATATCATTATTCGCGAGCTCTATTTTATAAAAGAGTTGCAGAAAGAATGACCATTTAGGCAATTATAAAAATGACGATTTATATCTAAGCGAATATATTATAATTTTGATTATACCAAGTAATTTATTTAAAAAATATTAATTCTTCCAAAAAGTATTTTAACGTCTACTTTGTTTTGGAGTGATTGAATAGCGAATTCCCACATCATTACCAAAAATACTAACTCTTTTAGAGGCTGAAAGTATATTTACAATGTACAAAAATGGCTTACTGCTTATTGGTTTGGGCATGATTGAATTTTTCTCTATTATTCTCATTTTTGATGATTTTTAATGGCAAAAACTTGACCCAATCTAGCATCACATAAACAAACAACTAGTAGTTTTAATTTGACTTTTTTAAATCACCCAAAATGTTAATTATTTCTTATTAAATTCTACATTCACTAAGGCTAAGTATTTGTCATTATTTTGGTTTTTAAATTTTGGTTCTGTTAATAACGTGTTGCATTTCTTTATGGGTAAATAAAAAAGAGCAATCATTTATTTCTCAGAGACTACATAAAAAAAACTAAAAAAACTTTTTTATTTTTCTTAAATTCTGTTTATCATCAACAACAATTTATTTACTAATAAAAGCTGTACTCATTGTATCATTGTTTAAACTTCTATTTATCTTGAAATCAACACTGCAAAATTTTATGGCATACGTAAATCACAAAAAGAAGCTTAACTTTATTTTATGAGCCTAATTAAACCACCACTTTACATTTAAAAAGAATTTTAATTGACTATCAATTAAACCACTCACAAAGGAAATACTTTTTCGCGTATCATAACAATTAGTATTATAATATAGAATTACCAAAAAAGGAAAAAATAGCAAGTGTTAAAAAAATCAACTGTGCTTCTTGAAACTGCCTTAACTAAGCTTGAGGGTCCTTTTACTGAGTCTGCAAAATTCAGTCATAAAAATAAGTAATGTGAGAAAATTAACTTTAAAACAAGAACAATTACTGTTATTATGCATATATCTGTTTTTTTTTCTTTTTTTAATGTACCTCTCCTGTTCCTTCGAAAAACAATGACACTCTATAAAACGTCTTCAATGCCAATTTTTTACATCTCTGCAACAAAGTGGTTTTCATGTGTTGTATTTTAAGCTGAATATTTAATATAAATAATTTCAAATTAAAGAATATTTAAGGTATCCCTCTACTTGCGACAGCTTTTTTTTTTAATGGAGATATGGAGATTTGTTGGTTTTAGATTTGTTTAGTACATTTTAAGAAAAATATGCTAAAATTAAGAATAGAAAAAGAAATTATTACGAAAATGGGAAAAAATGGGTAAAAATAACAAAAGTTCATCAACAAATTTCAATTTTTTAATTCTGATGTGTTTCTATGTCTTTCATTTTTAAATGACCTTCAGGGTAAGAGATATTTTAGTTTTTAAAAAAACTAGAGCACTTTATCTTTGTTATTATATGAAATTGCTTAAGAAAATAGTGAATATATTCACATAAGGGGCTGTAAATTTTGTAATAAAACAGTGATTGATAAATCTGAGCGTTAAAACACTTCTACTATTATGTAGAATATACACAAAAGATTTCAGCTAATTATTTTCAAAACTTTTTTTAGCAATCGCTGGCCTCGCGCGCACGCGTTTGAAGCATTTTCAAAAAAACACATTTCTAGTAAAACGCGTTTTAAATTATGACATCTTGCTTAAAGTAATGACATCTTCTTTTACTAAAACACTTGTAGTTTTTGTTCTAGTGAACGGAACATAATAAACTTGGTATTTTTGTAGAGTTAATAAGATGGCCTATAAAATAAAATCATAAAAAATTATCCATTTTTGCCAAAATTCACAATTTTAGGGTAGTCGGATACCTTAATTTTTAAATATATTGCTTATCGTGAAAAATTAGATAATATCTCTAAGTAGAAATCCTTACCTGTGTATTATCATATGAGAAAAGTACAATTTTATGTAACAACCAGATTTTATTCGTATACAATTTTGAACCAATCAATAAACTTTAAATAACTTTTTAAATATTTGGGAGGCATTTTAGAGCGATCCAAAATGAAAACTTAGCACAGATACCATGCAAATTAGATAGATATAAGGTTTTTTCATCTTCTGATAAACGGTTTCAGAAACCAAATAAAGCCAAAAAATTACCAAAATAAAAATAACTACAATTCGCACGTAAAATAAAAGAATTCATTGTGTATATTTATCATTCATGTCAATCCATTCCTTTTTTCTGCAATGTATGTGCATAACATTTTACATATTTTCCTCCTTCCCTGTAAATTTTTTAAAAAAATTTTAAACAATTTAACTTTTTGAAAAAAATTGCTTTAAATTTGTAATATAGGTTTTTTTTTTTCATTATTTTGTCTTAATGGCTTCAAACTTGTGGGATTGATATTTCATTTTTTAAATTGGCTGTTCTAAATGAGATTACTTCGCGTAGCCCCTTATCCTTATTCTTTATACTGTTAACCCATTATTTACCATTGTCCCTTAATTGGAACACTTGTTTCTTTATTTATTTCTACCTAAATAGCGGAACTTTTTTGATTTTTGTATCTAAATTTTGGACCGACTGCTGTAAAAGTTACAAAAAATCAATAAAAAAAACTTTTTCAACTATTAGTTTACTATTTGAAAGGAATTAATTGGTGCATTTTCTAATTTTACACTTGGCAGTATTGTAAGCTTGCTGGTAAGAGCTATACAATTAGGAATTGCAATACCGGATACCGAATACCGGTATTTTGAGCTATTTGTACAATTTAGTCATACCGGTATGCATAAGTTAAAATACCATTTTTTCGGTATTTACAAGAAACTTTTTAAATTGTCTCCACTATATCTTAAGGAATCGCCAACATAGCAAAATAGTATACGTTTTTGTTTTTATGTCTCCCTAAAGGGCGAAATTGATTAGACTGTGAAATATAACATTGCATGTTACAATCAAGAGAAGTTATAAAATATGTGAATCTTCCAAGGAGGCGAGCCAAAACTATCTATTGCATTTCAGAGCGATACTGCACACGAGCAGGATTCTGATATTTGTATGCAAGAAAACAAGGTTATAGTTGTGAATAAAGTGTGTAATATTTCAATATTTTTAAAATTGGCGAGTTTGCTATTCGAATTGTATTTGCATAACATACTTTAGGATTCAAAATATTTTTTTTATATTTATTATATCTATATACTCATAAATAATAACATATAGTAATAATGAATAAGAATAACTTAAAAGAAAATAAAAAATCAGTTGATAATACTTCAATTTAATTTCTTTACCTGTATGACGAAAAGAACATGGAGGCACAATGTAAAAATGCTCAAGAGTGAATGGAGGAAGAACAAGCGGACTCCATACACATTTAAAAACGAATCATGATACAAATTTTTAAAGAGGAAAGAATCTAATTGCGATGAAGACACAAATTTAAGAACAGTTTCGAAGCCCAAGCCATCAGGGATTTACTTTAGAAAAAAAGATAATTTGGATGAAATTATAAGTAAAACGCGACAGTATTAAATGGTTTGTCATTGCTAATAGATCCACCAACTAGCGTAGATGCCGAAAAAGTGTTTTCAACCGCTGGTAATTTTTGCACAAAAATACGTTTCAGGCTTAATGATAGAACAATTGATGTATTATGTTTTTTAAGATCACATTTCAAAAATTTGTAATAGTACCACAGACTGAAATGTGATATTTACAATTTTTTTGTGATTTATAAATAAATACGATGTTTTTTTACTTTTTTGTGATTCTCTTAATATACTGTTGTAACTTTTAAGTTAAGAATTATTTTTTGTGATACTTGCACTCTCTAATAAAACAAAGAACTATCTATGTTTTATTTCTTTTTCTGAAGTTTCTACTACAGGTAAGACTCCTTTAACGCGGTACTTGTGTAACGCGATTTCGCTGCAACGCGTTTCGGATATTGAGTATTTTTTTCCGTAACACGGTTTAAATTTTCCTACAACGCGTTTGTTGTTACATATTCTATTACGCTTCAAATAAAAAAATTACATAAAGGGGCATCACTGTAGATTTTTTTCAACACTGGCAACCCTTGACTGCTCGAATTATCGAAAACAAATCAATCAGGTAAACTACGCATTTCACAATTCACTTTTTTCTGTTAATATCAACACGTCACTTGTGACGTGTAGATATTAACTCCTACAACGCGATTTCTTATAACGCGGCTTTTTTGAGGACCGCGTTGTAGGAGGCTTACCTGTACTGGTATTGAACTTTTGGTCCGATATTGCAATCCCTACATACAACAATCGAGAGAAATACTTTTATGTGGACGTATTTGTAATGAATATACAGATGTCCATATAACATTTAGTTGATTCTAGAATTTCTGAGATAAATGCAAGATCAAATTATTTTATGCGCCCCAATAATGCGACAATGCCATGTTACAATATCATTTCTATGTCAATATCAGAATGGAATAAGTCTAAGAAATGATGAAATAAGGTCAAAGAAATGGTGGTAACCATTCATCCAGATGATCGATATTTCTGTGGTAAGCACATAGAGTGCATACTAAATTGCTAATCCAAATGAGAAGCTCTCGCTTTTCGATATTTATCGGAGAATATAGGGCTTTTATACCTCTCAAAGAAAACAAGATCAACGTCGAAGACCTCAAGGAAACAAGTAAAGAGAAGAGAACGGGTTTGCACAGATGCACGACTTGATCTAGGAAATCACTTCATCGTGCCAGCTAAAACACAGAACAGATGTGCATACTGTAAGAAAAAAACGACGAAAGTGTGTGTTTGATAGGTGTAATGTTGGTGTTCATGACAAGAGTGTTTTGTTTCATTCCACACACCATAGAAACACAAACTCAATTTATTTTGTTTTCCATGGTGTTTATTACAGTTTCTTGCATTACCAATAAAATTGTGGATTTTGATAGCGTATTTGGTGAATATCCCAAAATAGGATGGCCGGTAATTTTCATACCAATACACGTAGGAACTTGAAAATAGTTTTTCCTTTCATATTTCATTAATGTTACATTAATGTATTTTGTATTTAAAAAATTAAATAACAGAGTTTGGGGGCAATAATGGGTTAAAAAGGACTAAGTTTAAGAAACACTTCAGGTGACTGCTTACCTTCGGACCCAATTTTTTTTATAAAAACAACTTTTTGAAACAAATTGAAGAAAAATAGAAAAAAAAAATACTTAAATAAACATAAATTTCAAAATAAGTATTGTACTTTTAGAAAAATTGGTTGTTTTCAAGGAAATTTTACCAAATTTGTACTAAAACGGGTAACACTGTATAAAAAATTCTAATGTAAATATCTTAATTTCCTTTATACATAACATGCATACTATAGTGCTCTTTAAAATGAATCAAAATCTAAGAGAAATATTAAAATACAAAAAAATTACATGCAATTATACATTATAATATGAAGATTTTTTGATATTTTTAAAGCTTTTTCCTTATAAAAACTACCCTAAATGAAAAACTATTTAACCTACAACAAAACTTTTGATCCTCTTTATGAAAAATAGTATAAAAAACATTCCCACAAAATGTTAAAGCATTGTCTTGTTTGGTTCTAGAGAAATATCATGTTTCTGGTAAAGAGTTTCTTTCGAAAACATTATTTTGAGAAAAAACTCATTTAAAGTTTTATGTTACAGTAAAAAGGTATATATACTTTACAAAATTATCTGAAATTCACCAGGATGATATGTTACACCTTCCTTTTCTTTCTGGTGGTAACCTTTTTTCTTTCAGTAAGCTCGTGTTTTTTTTTCCTTTTTAATTTTGTAAAGGGCTGAATGAAGGGCTTTAATGAATGTCTTTCTGCGCCGTTAATCCGTCGATAGTCATACAATTTAATATACGCGTATCATATAGCTACCAACATTTAACCCCTGCTTATTTATCCCTTTCAATAAGCCACTAGAACCTTCATGAAATTGTAGAACTGCTATATATGCCCCTAATTGCAAAGTTTGGAGTTCAACAGAGCTTTGTTTTGGAACTATGTTCCACAGAACACCATTGAAACTCTCATTGACATTTTGAGTCATTCCATGTAAATACTTTTCTAAAAATTTTTGATCACATAGTTTTAAGTAGTGTGGTTTAACAATATTTATAATATTTTGTGGGAGTCCATGGGTTTTGGTGGTGAATATTTTACCAAGTGCCTTTGATTTTTGAAATTTGGTCCAACTATCGGTTCCCGTTGGGCATTGACCAGGCATAGGCTTCTCAGTGCTGGAACAGCAGTGATAAAACGTAGCAATAACTGCACTTTGCATGTTTACTAAATTTTTTGTGTTACTGTGAATTGCTATTTAGTAATAATTTTGCAATTTGTCGATAAAATTGTCTGTCAATTTTCCCTTTTCTCCCAATCCTTTCACTGACTTTTTTAGCTTTCTGAGATGACTCCCAACTCTTTTCTGCACGTGACCAATACATTCTAGTTTATTAACTGTATTGAGAGCGTTCATATTTTTTACGGGTTCATATGCTTTTGAATCCACATCATCATAGTAATCGGTGTTCGGTGTACTACAATTTACGAAGATTCCTTGATCGCTCAAATATGCGATTTGCTCCGACAGTCTCCATGCTTGAAGCAGAACCCTTATGATTGCAACAAACATGTGCATTAGAAGCCGCACCTGGAACTTTAGTCTGCTTTGAACGTATTCTACAAAAATTTAACATTATTTCGATGTCCAAAACCTTTCCTGTGTCAATGGATATGCAACTGGCACATCCATTGTGAGACGAGTAGTCACGCTTCTGCAGAACAGAATAATGGCTGAAGCACTAGAAAAATTAAGGAAATATATTTTATAAACAAAAAAAATTAGAGAAACTGTAGAATTTGAGTCAAAAATTGAGTTAATTTGAGTAGAATTCAGTTAAAAACTTCCGGTTCCCTTTTGCAGAGAGTGATGTTTTTTAAAACTACTATAACTTTATTTCTATTTCGCGTAAAGGAAAAAGAAAAACTGTTTTGGAAAGAAAACTGTTCAAACTATAAGATTTGTAATAAAAATAATTTGCCTTATGTAGTCTAAAAATGATATTTTAAACGCAGGCAGTCACCTTCAGGTATCCAACTACCCTAAAATTGTAAATTTTGCCAAAAATTGACAAATTTTTTTATGATTTTATTTTATAGGATATCTTATTAGCTTTATAAAAATACCAAATTTATTATTTTCCGTTCACAAGAACAAAAACTATAAGTGTTTTAGTAAGAGCAGATGTCATTAATTTAAGCAAGATGTCATACTTTAAAACACGTTTTACTCGAAATGTGTTTTTTTGGAAAATGCTGAAACGGGACCAGCCGATTGCTCAAAAAGATTTGAAAATAATTAACTGAAATTTTTTGTGTTGTTCTGTATAATAGTAGAAGTGTTTTAACCTTCTAATTTATTAATCACCGTTTTATTACAAAATTTACAGTTCCTTATGTGAATATAATCACTGTTTTTTAAGCATTTTCATATAACAACTAAGATAAAGGGTCCTTGTTTTTGTAAAAATTAAAATATCTCTCATCCCGAAGGTCATTTAAAATGAATGACATAGCAACACATCAAAATTGAAAATCTGTTTATAAACCTTTGGTACAGAATGGGCGGCGTTTAGGTTATTTTTTGTCAATTTTTTTTCCCATTTTAGTAATTATAATTTCCTTTTTTTTCTTTTTAATTTTAGCATATTTTTCATAAAATATACTAAACAAATCTAAAAACAACAAATAAATCCCCATATTTCCATTTTTTTAAGAAAAAGTTGTCGCAACCATTTGGATACCTTAAGAAATTGACTGAATTTATAGTAACAAAAAAATTTTGTGATAATTTTTTCGTAATTATTATTATTTTAACAGTATTTTCTTAAAATTTTTGAGAAGCCTTTCTTAAAAAATTCATATATTGAGTATAACATGGAAAAAGCTTCCCAAAATGATAAAATTTCATGAGTATTTCAATCCGTAATTTTTTAAATATTTTCTTTGACACAAAATCTCACATTAAAATATTCATTTATGTGATATTAATACGTATGGAAAGTATCAAAATTACAAGAGAAAAATTTTAAAAAATGCTTCCTCTTTTTTGTTATTAACACTTTTGAGGAATTGCAATTTAAAGTAAACGAACCTTTAAGTAATTCATACTACCACATAGTCTGGACTGGTACAATGTTTCCAGTTTGGAGTAAAATTTAAATTGCATTAGAATCAGAAAAACACATACTTTATTTTCCAAAAAAAGTTGAAAAAAAAGCAATTCTTTCTACTTATTTTTGTGAAGTCTCTAAAAAGTATAGTTATTGAAAAATATAGTATTTGAAAACTTAATTTGTAAACTTCTTTTAAGGCTTTGTTAAGACCTTAGCCATGCAAATTTTGTAAGAAAATATTTTTACATCGCAAGTAGTATTTAGTTCTTTTTGAATGTTAACTCTGTTATATTAAAATAAGGTTTGAATTCGTTGATTTAATGCTAATCCTACGGAACTTCCATTTTTCTCCTCAAACCTTGACTAATTTATCGATTTGAATACGATCGAAGTTTAAAAAAAGCAGAGGAAGATTTTCTGTCTTTTACATGTTTGGTTCCAATATTTGAAAGTAATTTTATACCTATTTTAGTTATTCTTTCCATGTTTGCATTTTCCATTTCTTAAAAAAGATTTTATAAAATTCGAAGAAATGTGCAATTTAATGGAAAACTGTTATATTCTACTGTCTATTCACTCTGAATTAATCTTACTGCATTCAAATAAATGTGATAGTAGTAGTTTGAGAAAGTAATTAGAAATTTTATGTTAACGTAACGTTCGTGAAATTCTAGAGAGTTAGTAGACAGCATTCACTTCGCATTATGGATATTAACATTAAGACTTAAGCCAACTAAATTCCCTCGGATCAGGTTTTAGTTCACTGGAACTATTTGAGTGCTTTCGTGAGTCTCTAAAACTTAAAATTAAATTGAAATATTCATAGTTTCTCTTCTTTTAAAATATTTTTAAATGTTGTTATACAATAAGTGACTTAAGGTACCTACCTATACGTAAGGAGACTTCTTTTCTAAAATGCCATGCGATTAGTAATTTTATGTTATTTTGTAGATGCTTATGACAAATTAATCAAAAACACCAATCAGGATGTTATGTGAACATTCAAATTTTTAAAACAAAGTATTATAGGTAAAATTTGATGAAAATTATACCAAAATTCAAAACACTCTACATGGAATTTTCAAACCCATATACTTTAATTATTTTACTCAACATATTGTGACGGTTCTATCTTAGCTCCTTCTACTAATAAACCGTTTGGGGATTTTCTGATTTTTGAGAATTATTTTATTATAAAACCCCGTTTCGCGCGAAGAAGAGAACATGATTATGCTAAAATTAAGACTGCTATATATAGTGTAGGTTTTCAGATTTGTGAGAGAGATAGGAGAGAAATAGTCCAGTCTGCTATCGGAGCAGAGATTAATCAAATTGAAGGTGAATCGCGGCTGTTTAATATTTGCTAATTGAATTACATAAGGTGAAGATTGTCACTGAGATTAAATCCAGATTAAATTGATAAGAAGTCAAAGTGATCGCCTTGAGTAAGTGTGGTTAGTATAACTATTTTCACATTTCTCGCTCACCTCGTTTATTGTTGGCTTAGTGATTATTTGAGGGCATCTACTAGTATGGTGATTAATATTGTGAATAAATTAGATTATTTGGTTGTATTATGGCTAGTGTCCCTTCCAATCCTCCTACACCTTTAGGCTCGCAGAGTAGATTATTACAACATTCAACACAGTTATTAAGGCAACAAACTAAAATCTAAAACATATTTACAATTACCAAAAATTTATGGCTCATTGCACATTTTCTTGTAGAAAATTTTTAAAATGCATGGTATTCGTAATAGTAAACTGTCAAAAATAAAAAGTTATTGAAGTTAGAGCTAAATCCTTAGTTCATTGTTTTAACTCGTGTCACACTTTAAATAGCATGTACCAAGAAAGCCTATTTTTCACCTCTTGAAAGAGATCTTCGAAGACAAGAATAAATTATTCCTGTTTATTGGTATTTTTTAAATACAGCACTTTCGTGACAAGTCAAACAATTACTGACCCATGTATGTTTTTCACTACAAAATAGTCAACCTCACAATCGTTTTGAAGCGATCTATTTTCTTCGAATATTTTTCATTTGAAAGGTTTGAGAAAGATAGTTAAAAATTAGTTCCACCTATAAAATTGTCGCTACTCTACTGTTGTCTGTTATCACACTAACCGTAACCATTCCAATAAGAAAAATAATATCAATTCGTACCCGTACGACACCGACAGTATAAAGCAAAATTGATATATTTGATTTCCTGACAAAGAATTTCCCCCCAAATTTTTAATACAATGTTCTTAAATAAGTGAATCTCTCAGAACAATGGGCCATGAGCTGGCCACTTAAAAAGGCTCGGTGGGCCAGGTTGAGTATCGCTGTTCTACATTGTCTTGCTCCGCGCAAGACGTTTCTCGCTGAGCGTTACTAAGAGGTAAGAAATTGGATTAATCACTCTATTTCGGCTTTTTTTTGTGTGTATTTCTTTTTCTTTATATAGTTCTCTACTGTAACTGTTCATAATCTGCCATTAAAAATTAAAAATGAAACTTTAAACCTAAATTAGCGTAAAGATTTCAATAGAATAAAAAAAATTTTCAAAAAAATCAAAACCTAATGAACGCTTTTATGGAATTACAGAAAACGTTTAAGCCTATTCAATGATTCACTTGCGGGATTTCAAATCTTAAAGAAATATTCAGAAATATTTTCAGAAATCGCAAGAAAAATTCAATTGCAGAGTCCCCCTTAACTGCTTTATATTCGTCCTGATGCATTTGAATGTATTCAAATCAATACATTGATCTAGGTTTGAGGATGAAAGCAGAATTTCCATAGGATTTACATTACTTTCACAAATTCAAAATGGATGATAGTCGAGAGCTTGGATGTCAAGCATTAAAATAATGATGACATGGAAAATTTAAACATAAAATGCATTTAATCGTAAGGCATTTGCATTGAAAATTCGAGGAAGAAAAGAAAAGCAATTGTTCTTATATCTTAAACTTCCGTTGTAGCTTTGTCCATATTTTGTTTTTCTTAAAAATTCTGGGAAAGAAACATATTTGTTTGAGTTAACATATTGTGTTTCCCGTGAAATATTGTCATTCAATTAAAATTCGAGTACATTTTATAGAATTATTGCTACGGTGAGACAGAGATATTCTTGGGACGCAATTACATTCAAAATTTTAAATTCTGTGCAATAGATTTAAACGCAGCTCCAATTTTTGTACAGAACAAGATGTTACCACTAATATTGATTAATAGATTAAAGCGTATTACTATGTTCAATGCAATAACTTCATTGTTACGTAAAGTTAAATAATTGCTGCAGAATATGTAACTAGCGGTTAAAAAATTATAGTTTCAAAAACTAAAAAACAAGCTTTTATGGTTTTATGGTTAATCGAACTAAAAAGTAAAAAAATAATTCTTAGTATGAGAATAAAATGATTAACGAGAAAATTAATTCATTGAGGTAAAAGCTTAGGGTGTTCGATACCAATATTTATAATTTATTACGAGTTCTATTCTGAAATACCGAATTAGTGTAAAAATGTACCCATGCTTTTACCCCAATGACATTAATTTTCTCGTTAATCTACAATAAGACCATGTTTTATTTTAAGTTTTTTAAACTATCGCTTATTCATTGATGAATTAATCGTAATTGAGTCATTTTTTAGAATCTGGAATATCCATTATCATCCTATCAGGGCGGCGATATGGCCTGGTTCGCAAAATGTTGGATCAGCCAACTGAAGGAAATCTGGAAGAGCTAAATTAGAAATATTTCATGCGGAAGGTGTGAAGTCATTGATACACTAAAAAGAGCTCAATATTCTCTGAAACTTGCATGAGCATTAGACATAAAAGTATACGTTTTGAATCGAAGAGTTTGGGAGAATTTATTTAATCTGATGACCTCTGCATCGTTTCTGAGCTGTTTTTGTAAAATGAAGCAATGTGTGATGTTTCATTTTACAGATCCAAAAAGAGAATTTTAAAAAACAGACTTTATGTCTGAGTTTAGCAGTTAGAACATAAATTATTTTTTTCATTTGCTTGAAAAGTCTCTTTTTTATTATTTTAAAAACTTTTTATAGAAATCGCTCCCCTCCCCCGTTTGAGTCTTAAAAAAACACATTTCGAGTAAAACGCGTTTTAAAGTATAACATCTTGCTTAAAGTAATGGCATTTGCTTTTACTAAAACGCTTGTAGTTTTTGTTTTAGTGAACAGAAAATAATAAACGATATTTTTTATAAAGCTAATAAGATGGCCTATAAAATAAAATCATAAAAAAACTGTCAATTTTTGGCAAAATTCACAATTTTAGGGTAGTCAAATACCTTAAACTGATTGCGCATTCAATTTAAATCAAATGGAGTTATCAGTATGGATTGCGTGTATCAGAGTCTTTGAGAAACTCCACGAGTAATTTAAGTCTTCTTTTCACAAGTAAATCAGGAGGCATCACTTTGTCAAACAGGAAATTTACCTCTGATAGAATCTTCTTTAAAGGAAAGAGACATTGATCCATGGAGAAAAGCAGTATCAAATTAGGGAGAGAAAAAACAGATGGAAGAATTTAAGGTCCCATGGGACTCCTTTTCTTGCTGTTACAAGAGATTTCCCTCAGCAGCTTTAGATAGATTTGGTAACGTCTCACTTCTCTTCAGATCACTTTAGATCTCTTTTTCGTAAAATTTTTAACATAGAATACGTTCTTGTCCGAATGAGATCAATAGAAATGCCGTAATGTGACGCCTTTGTCAGAAGTTTTCGCTTCTAAGATAAAATTTCTCTTTCATGATTTTTTGATGAATTAGAATATAACTCGTATGAAAATTGAAAAGTTTTTAACCTTGTTGAGACCAATGGTGATCGATACATTAAATTCAAATTGTCCAGGGAATTAACCAAAAGAAAAGCTCTGATCATTAAAGAAAACTTGAACAATTTCACCAATGGATTGGAAAACAAAACTTAAACTAACAATAACAAACAGTAAGAACACAAAATATGTCTTTTGATTAAAATCCACCATATTGAAATCCCCCAGTTTTAGAGATGTAAAAAAAAATACTTTTCAACTTAAAGGAAATGAAATATTGATAAAGATAAGTAGGAAAAATAAAATGCAGGTTGTGTGTGTGCGCGCGCTGTTTAAATTTAACAAATGTGCCAAAGCAAATCTATTTTAAATTAAATCAATATCCTATGCTTGTCGACATATTTCAATTAAAGTTGATTTTTAAGGAGGTGGGCAATTATTACGCCCAGTCATATTCAAAAGTCATTAATTAATTTCTCCTCTCTACAATATTTGAGTAGAGTATTTTATTTAAAATTAGAAGATGCAGCTTATTTCGTTTACTTAACGTATTTACATACACTAACTCCGGGAAATAAATATGGGTTCTCTAGGAGAGAAAGAGCATCAGTGAAGCAATAGCAAACAGTTCCATCAAAATTAAATTAAACGGAGTAATACAAATAAAATGAATCAGATAACTTATCGATTTTAAAATTTATAGTCCAAAAGAATTTCTAATATTTTTAAAGAGTAATGTATGCTCTCCAATTTTCTTCATTCAAACCACATTTTCCTTCAATTTATTACAGGCTGAGAAAAAAGACCAAAAATAAACAAAAACTTTTTGCATCAGAATTATAAAATGCCTCATTTGAGCAACAGAGGCCGTGATAACTCACTGCATATCTTCTAAAAAGAGCATAAAGCGTTATTTTGTCTAAAACTTTCAGCAAAAAGCATCACTATAGGAATACGGAGCTTGTAGAAATCCCTGTACTATACTTCCACTGAATTTAAACAAGATTTTAATTCCAGGTTGTCTTTAGTTGTAGAAACTGTATGGGAAAAGTACGAATAATTTGTACGTCAACAAGATCCACCTGGATCTCATGATTCGTTTGTCAATAAAAAGTTTCAATATTAGAAATAATGAAAACATAGAATATTACAAGTGTCCCACAGTTCATTCAATAGAGTGATTTCTCATTTTTAAAATAGCTTTAAAATAACAAGAAAGTTTTAATTAAACCTAACTACAATTAAACAATATTTTTTACTCGACGTTTCTGCTGGAAAATCAAATTCTGCATACAAACTACTTCTTGTCAAGAAAGCATAATATATTTAAACAGGATATTGATTTATTCAGCCTGCCTATTTAAAACTAAAAAATATTAAGATGTCCGTATACATTTCTCTCTTATACTCTCAATTTCTCTTTTTTTCCTCTACCTCTACAATATCTCTTTCTCTCTTTCCTCTCCCTCTACTTCTCTATCTTTCTATCTCTACATTTATCTTTCTCTTGCTTTCTATATATCTCTCTTTTCCTTTCTATCTTTTTCTCTCTGTATTTTTCTCTCTCTTTCTCTTACCCTCTCTCCCTTAGGTGTCAAGGGTGCCCCTTAGTGCCCTTAGGTCTCCCCTTAGGTACAGGTGTCACAATCCCGAGGTGCCCTATCTTTTCCTTTTCCTAAAGGACTTAATGTCTTTGGTAAACACGGGTGTCACGACCCCGGGCTATCCTAGTGATCCTTCTCTATTTTCGACCCTCTTACTTGTCATTCCATTCATCCTTTCTTTCTTTTCCTGTCTAGACCGCTGATGAAAATTTTTTAAATATACACAAGATTAAATTTCTAAATTTCTTTAATTTCGTCAAAAATATATTATTTATTGTTATTAACACGGTTTCAATTTCACATTTTGTAATTCTTTAATTAAATTTTTTTATATTTAATTTTATTTATCTATTGTTGATATTCGTTTTGTGTTTTACCGACACAGTTGGTTTCTCAATCCGCATGTTTGCCGTGTGCGGCGTCCAGTAAGTAGGAAAACGGTGTCCTAGGATCGGCTGTGTTCGGGTAAAAGCCTTGTTTTATCCAATTTGGACATTGAAAAAATTGCCGCTCGTACAAGATTTTTATTAATTTCCTTGCCAAGTAAGGAGATGATTACAAAATCCCCGTTTGCTATAAATAAAGCTCTTATTGTAATCGGTGCTGAACCGCAGTCAGTAAAACGCTTACGGTCCGGTGACGTACTTATTGAAACTTTGACTGCTTTGCAAACTAAATCTTTTCTATTCACGAAGACCTTTCTAAATTCTCCTGTAACGATAAGCTCTCATAAATCTCTCAATTCATTCAGAGGTGTAATTTCCAAACCTGACCAGTTGACCACCCTTGAATCAGAAATTATCGATGGATTTCCTGATCAAGGTGTTATTTAGGTCAGAAGTACCGTAATAAAAAAAAGATGCATCAGTTATACCAATTAAACATTTAATTTTAACTTTCAATAGCATCACACTACCCAAATCTATAAAAACTGGTTATTTAAACAGTAAACTCCGCCCTTATGTTCCGAAGCCTTTGCGCTGTTTAAAGTGTCAAAGATTCGGACGCTCGCAGACTGCCTGCCGTAGGCAACTAACGTGCTCTAGATGTGCATCTGTTGGACATGCCTCGTCAGAATGCAGTCTGGAGCAGAAATGCGTTAATTGTTCACAGCCTTATTCCGCCGACTCTAAACTATTTCCAAAATAGAAAATAGAAAAAGAAATCCAATCAATTAAAACTAACAAAAATATATCATAAGTAGAAGCTCAAAATCAAACCTACACTCAGACTGCCAAATCCTTAAACGTAAACAATTTTACACAAAAACGGATGAAAATATTACAAAAATAAACTGCCGACCTTTAAAAATACTTCGACCAGCTTCAACCCTCTCGAAACAAAATATAACTGCATCTATTCCTACAGTTTCCAAGTAGTCTTTTTCCACTCAAATATACCCATTACCTTCCACTTCTACAATATCAAAATCCAAGCCACCTATCCTACATTTAATACAAATGTTCCTTCATTTTTAGGAGATCAGGCAATAATTAAGAAATCAAGAAAGAACTTTCCAGCTAAGTATACGGAAACAAGTACCCCTCGTCTTCACCTTTCCAAAACCAATATACGTTCTTAAGTTGCATCCATTGCAGTTCAAAATTTTGCAGTAAAAAAAAATGATTTTTAAAACCTTGTAAAAAAAGCTTCCTCTTGAAACCATATCTAATGTAATTGAAATAAAGATGGCACAATATAAACCAAAGAAAAGTACACCTGTACAGGACACATCAGATGAAAAGGACATGCTTGTATATGACGTGGAAGAGGAAGTGAACGATCGCTTTTTAACTCCGACCAGAAACCGGAAATGACTTTTTTCCATCCTTACTTAGCGGACTTGGTGGGGGTATTTACTTTTATTTTTAAAACTTACTTTTTATACACAATTTGTGATTTTACATTTCATCATTAAAACAGATTTTATAAAACTATTTAAGAATTTTATACTTTGAATATTTGAAAAGTTGTTTGGCGCAGCTCAGCGAAAATTGACTCTTGCGCCATAAAACCCTATATTCACTCACACTCACTCTCGCTTTTTCCCTTACTTACTACTTACAATATATCTCCTTTTCTTTCTTTCTCTACTTTTATTTTTCTCTTTCTCTCTCTCTCTTACTTCTCTTTCTCTTTTTTCTATCGCTATATTTCTCTATTTTCCTTTCTCTCTCTTTCTACCTCTCTCTACCTCTGTTTTTCTCACTTTCTCTCTTAATTTCCCTCTCTATCTCTCTCTTTCTTATTTTTTCTACCTCTATATTTCTCCACTTACCCCCTCTCTCTTCCTCTACCTATATATTTGTTTCTTTCACTCAATCTTTCTCTTTTTTTTCTTTCTCTCTACCTCTATCTTTTCCTCTCTCGAACTTTATCTTTCTTACTTTCTCTTACTTTCATTTACTTTCTCTCTCTCTCACTCTGCGTGCAAGGGAGTGCGAGTGAGAAAAATTTTGAAAACATTCTTTATTCTTCCCTTTTATTGTAACTGAGAGAATAGAATTAGGTAAAAAAAAGTGTTTCCAGAAAACATGGGAATAAGTTTCACGCTCATTTAAAATGGCTATTATTTTCAAAAACCCTTACTAAATCTTAATCAATCAAAAAAAGAATAAATTTCAAAAAAAATAAAAAAAGAACTTTTCTGAATAATAGGATGGATAAAAAACATAATTGGATCACCGCAAGGAGATAATTAGAAACACGATTACAGCAATTTCAGTTACGCTTTGATATGTTTAAAAACTGAAGCGTGAAAAAAAAGTGTATTTTTTTTTTATTATCCTAGAAACGAATTTGTGTTGCAAGGCTTTAAATATTTCCATCATTCAGAAGAAAAGAGTAATAAGAATTTTTTCCAGTTTTTTTTACTTAATCCTTTTTTTTAAAATTATTTTCTAATTATAATCCTCATTTTATCCAAATCACCGTGAAGGTGTTTTTTTTATAATATAAAACTGTTATCACTGTAGTGTGATATAATAGATAATTGTCCTCATAATTATTTCGATTAGAATTCTTTTTAGTTTTCATAACATTCTGGTTTGAAAAGAAAATTTCAGAATTTTTAATTCCTTCACAGCTGTATGTATCAAAAATTAAATGAATTTGCAAAATAAATTAATGTCGGCAAAAATTAAAGAAAAATCAAGTATTTCATTTTTATTACCAACATTTTTAACAGTTATATTTAGAATATGAAAAGCAGCTAAAATGTATCATTAGTAATAAAATAGCTACGTTTTATAGCTAGAAGAAAAAGTATTGATTGAAATATAGCATAATTTCTTAAAAGCTAAATAGTAAAAAACTAAATTCGAAAAATTCTAGTGGTTTTTCCTTACATCAAAATTAGGGGGAAAAATCAGACGTTTAGTTATATGTTTGGGGGGAAAAAACATTAAAATAAGAATAGTTCGACATTTTTTAAAGCTTTTTTTGTCAAACAATGGCTATAATTTTTTCAGTTCTGAAAACATGAATTATCAATCACAATCCCGAAAGAGTAAAAATAACACCAAATTGTTTATATATTTTAATTTCTTAATGTCTGTGAAGACTCTTTTAGCTAAGCCCTTACACTCTCTTATATTTCCTTATCAATTTCGAAATTACTACCGTGCAAACTTAAGGGACTTTCGATCATGGAGACTTAAAGGTCTGTAAAATCTTTGCCATAAAATCCGGCGTATAACGAACACCCATACTTTCAGGCTTCAATTTTTAGTTTTTAGGTATATTCGCTGTGTATGTATAACGCGCGCCCCCTTTTCTTACGAAGAAACCTGAAATGCTCTTATGTATTGAAGTTATTTTTATTCGAGATATTATTCCGAGCTTTTGAAAAAATAATATACTTCTAAGACTATAACCTTTTATGTTCATGAGGAATGTTATTTCTTTTAAAGAAACAGTATTTTGATATATGTAGAAGTCTAACTTTTTTTAACTCATCTCCTTTTGTTATTTTTAATGCGCTCATTTTAATACCTGGCGTATTAAGCGCACCCATAAATTTTGATGCTATTCTTTGTGTTTAAAGTGCGCGTTATATGCCGGATTTTACGGCTTAAATCAGAATTATGCGTCGACAGTGGCGTAACGTACACCCTTGCAACCCCACTTTGCGAGGGGGCCGGAATTCTAGGGGGCCCAAAGCCTGACTAACGCCAAGTACGCATGATTTTGCAATCCTTTGTAAGATCCAACTTGGAACCCCAAACCTGACTTTGCAGGAGGGCCCTAATATTCTCTGTTACGCCACTGTGCCTCGAATAGTTCGTTTAGAAGGGCTAATACTAATGAAATCTGCCAAGGCTTCCAAGTAATCATTTAGTTGTGTTGTGAAATCTGGAGAGTAGGATACCAGTTTAGATGACATCCTCGTTACTGAATTACAAAGTTACTTTTAAAGAGGTGTATTAAAACTTAGAAATCATAATTATTGTTTCAATAGTTCGTGCAAAAAGGCTGATATAAATTCTAAGTCCTGATTTTGTCGCGGTGTGGAAATCTGGAGAATAAGGTGCCACTTTAAATGTCGTCTTCGTTGTAATATAAGAAAGTTACTTTTAAAGAGGGGTGCAAAAACTCATAAATCATAATTATTCGTCGAATAGCTCATATAGAAAGACAAATATTCCTTAATTCTATCGAGGCTGTTAAGGTATCCAACTACCCCCAAATTGTGAATTTAGCCAAAAAATGACAATTTTTTCATGGTTTTATTTTATAGGTCATCTTATTAGCTTTATAAAAGTACCCAGTTTATTATTTTCCGTTCAGTGGAGCAAACGCTACAAGTGTTTTAGTAAAAGCAGATGTCTTTGAGCAAGATGTCATATTTTAAAACGCGTTTTATTCGAAATGTGTTTTTTTAAATGCTCAAACGGGAGCAGCGATTGCTAAAAAAATTTTAATTAAAAACCAATGAACTGAAATTGTTTGTGTATGTTCTGTATAATAGTAGAAGCGTTTTAACCTTCAGAATTATTAATCACAGTTTCATTACAAAATTCACAATCCCTTATGTGAATATAATCACTGTTTTTTTAACCAATTTCATATAATAACTAAGATAAAGTTCTCTGGTTTTTGTAAAAACTAAAATATCTCATATCCTGAAGGTCATTTCAAAAATGAATAGCATAACAACCTATCAGAATTGAAAAATTTAAAACTTGTTGGTAAACTTTTGATACAGAATGGGCCTCGTTTATGTTATTTTTTTGTCAATTTTTACCCATTTTTCCCATTTTAGTAATAATAATTTCTTTTTCTCTTCTCATATAATTTTGGCATATTTTCTTAAAATGTAATAAACAAATCTAAAAGCAACAAAAAAAAATCCCAATATCCCATTTCTTTCCAAAAAAAAGTTGTCGCAAGTAGTCCGATACCTTAAAAGGGCATGCAAAAACTCACAACTTATAATTATCCGTCGAATCTCTCATGTAGAAAGACTAACATTGCTTAAATATGTCGAGGCTGTTAAGTTCTCATTTTGTCATGTTATGGAAATCTGGAGAGAAGAAAGCTAGTTTAGATGTCGTTCTCGATACTCGATCGTAGCTTAAAACTAGGAAATCTGTCACAAATAGCATTTGTGTTGATGTGAATAAAAGATTAATACAATCGATTTCCCCCAAAACTCCTTTCGATATGTTTTGATAAATAACACCTATGAAATCAAATATTGGGCCAATTAAGGTATCCGACTACTTGCGACTTCTTAAAAAATGGAGATATTGGGATTTTTTGTGGTTTAAGATTTGTTCAGTACATTTTATAAAAAATATACTAAAGTTAAAAAGACAAAAAAATTATTATTACTAAAATGGAGGGGGAAAAAGGGGGGAGATTTCAAAAAATAACATAAATGGGGTCCATTCTGTACCTAAAGTTTACGAAAAAATTTCCAATTTTTGAATTCTGACGTGTTGCTATGTTATTCATTTTTAAACTGACCTGCTTAATTGTTACAAAAGCTAGAGCACTTTATCTTAGTTATTATAGGAAATTGCTTAAAAATAACGGTGATTATATTCACATAAGGGGCTGTCAATTTTGTAATAAAACAGTGATCGATAAATCTGAAAGTTAAAACACTTCTACTATTATACAGAATATGCACAGAAAAATTTAAGTTAATTATTTTCAAAACTTTTTGAGCAATCGCTGCCCCCGTTTGAGCATTTTCAAAACGGAGTAACACACATTTCGAGTAAAACGCGTTTTAATGCATGACATCTTGCTTAAAGTAATGGAATCTGCTTTTACTAAAACACTTGTAGTTTTTTTTTTCTTCTAGTGAACGGAAAATTATAAACTGAGTATTTTTATAAAGCTAATAAGGGGCCCTCTAAAATAAATTCATGAAACAATTTGTCAATGTTTGACAAAATTTATAAATTTTAGGTTTGTTGGATACTTTAAATCTAAAAAATCCGTCACAAATAACATTTGTATTGCTGTGAAGTGCGATGTGAATAAAAGATTAATTCAATAAATTCCCCAACACTCACTTCGGTATGTTATGATAAATAACGCCTATAAAATCAAAAATTCGTTTAATTAAAAAGAAACTGACTTTATTTGCAGAACAATCTTTCAGTGGAAATAAATAGGTTTCAGTTTTCCATTTTTCTACAAAAGCGGAAGTGTTTTCCGGATACCCGAAACCAGTAATTTTCCAGAAAATTATACGCTTCTCAGTCCAGTCTACTTTTTTTTTTAAAGAAAAACTAAATAAGAAAGCTCGAATTGACAAGCGGACTTCTCAACTCAGAGGAAGGCTATAATTGTCGTGATAATCGAAGCCTTCCAGAAAATTCTCCGGAATTTATATTTAATTCCTAAGAGCTTCTTTAACTGTCGTTTGGAGCTTTACACACGGATAATCGAAACAGTACATTTATTTGTTTTCGGCGAGGCGGTTTGCCGCCAGATTTCGAATTTCCGCTCCATCGATGCGGTTGAATTCGTTCCTAACGCTACAATGATTTTCGCTTCCAAACTCCAGTTTTGCTTACGAATGAAACTAATACGTTTTTGAAAGACTTTTCTTTTAATCGTTAGTACAAGAAATCCAACTTATAAACTTTTGGAAAAACATGCAATTTTTTTTAGCCCAGACTTTGTTTCAACTTCTATTAATACATTTTGGTAGAATATTTATTTTTGTGTATAAGTACTGTACAATAATAATGACTATAGTTTTGATTGAGGTTATTTTTTTTTATGTAAAAAAAGTTTCAGAAGAGACAAAGTTTGACTTGCATATCAAAAGACTTTGTAAAAGTTTCTTTTATATATTTGTAATTTAATGGGATTATTTTAATTGTATTACATGGTCTATAAATCTTTTCAAAAGTTTTATTTTTACTTAATGGTTTTAGCACTTATTCGCGCGCGGCTTAAATTTCATTTACTTTTATTTTACCATTTGAAATATTTTTCTGATTTTTGATTGCTACTTTTAGTATTATTTTATTTCGTTTCCCCGATCTGCTTTCACCGAGCCTGCGATCATTTCCAGAAGTTAGGTTACTCCGATATAGAAAGAATTGAAGTGACCTGGTTTTTAGCGCGTTTTTCACGTAGTGGAACAAAAGCGCTATTAGGACGCAAATTTCGTCTTTCTCTTCGTTCCATATTTTGTCGTACCTTTTTCTCAGCCAAAAAGCAGCCACTTGACCTCGGGTTTTCGGCATTTGGTTGTATTTGTGCCCTAGATGAACCGAATCATATTTAAATTTTACCATAGTTTTCCCGAATTTTCCTAGAAATTTTCCTGAATTTCGCTAGTTTATAACAAAATTTTCTCAAATTTTACCTATTAAATTTATAGTTTGCATAAAGTTTTTTAACAAAACATCTACCTGCATTTTGCAGGAAATCTTCACGAAAATGAGGAAATCTTCACAGAAAAAGTTCAGAAAACAAGTATAAAAGGCTCTGATTTTACTTTTTTAATTTAATTCTTTTTTTTAAACAGTAAAGTGATAAGATATATAGTGCGAAGCGAAAATAGTTTTTTTTTTAAAACTAAAAGTGATAAAGTGATAAGATATATAGTGTAAAGTGAAAATAAATTTTTTTTAAAACTAAAAGTATGAAATTTTTTTTTGAAAACTAAAAGTGAGAAAAGTTTTTTTGAAACCTGAAAATGGGAAGGAAAAGAACGTTGACTGGAAAAAGTGAAAGGAAAGCAGACCGTGAGAAACATGTCATTATTTCTTTTCAGCTCAATAGTAGTACATTTAGAGGAGTGGTACAGTACACTACTTTCTGTTAGTAAAAAGTTCATTAGTTGCATTATTGTAAAATACAACATGTGAAAAACGCGCTAAAATTACTTGGCCATGCCAATGATTGATATCTTGTTTTTTCTCTCAATAGCTCCTTCTCTGTCTATATTTATCTTGTTCATAATTTTTAATCGTTGATAAAATGCATTTTAAAGCATTCATTTGAGCTGAAATTTTATATACAGGATTATTTTAAATGACAATATAATAATTATCAAAATTAGTAAAAATTAATTGATTAAAACTAAATATTCAAAGAATTACAAATACAGCCAAGTCGGCATCATTTTTGGCGACTTAGTGAACATTTTGGCAACGTGTCAAAACTTGAAAAGGCCTTTTCTCACATTTTAAAGCACTCGTTTAAGATGAAAAATTCTGTACACATTGCTTTGAGTAACAATATGACACTTGAATTAAATTAATTAAAATCGGTTGACTTTTTTTTCCTACGCCTGTCTTCGGCATCTCTGCCATTAGTCGACGAGCAGCCCAATAAAATGATGACGAAGCATAAAAAGAATTAGATTTGTCTCCGTAGAGAAAATTGGTTGACTGAAATTAATTATTTAAGGAATTACAGATACAGCCTCGTTGACTTCATTTTTAGCGACATGGGTCAAAACTTTAAAAGATTTTTTTTTCACACGTTTCAAAGCATTCAGTTGAACTGAAATTTTATATACACGATTGTTTTGGATGACACAATACGATACTTTAATAATAATTAATAAAAATTAATGACCGCTTAATGTTGTGATTCTGTCATATGCATATGCATATTTATATTTATTGTAACTATTTAATAAAATGTAATTTAAAAATTTTTTTTGTTGATCTAAGTAGGAATTGACTTAATTTTTTTTTATATTACTTGTTTTAATTACGGTATTTTTCTCAAAAGCATTTCAGGGAAGAAGAATCAGTTTGGATCATCTTGTGAATTGGAAGTATAATTAATTTTCTCTTTAACATGTACAGGTACTGATTTAACATAGAATGCATCGCGCTAAATGCAGTTAACCCGAAATTATATAAGATATTGTTAACTGAAATCCGCCATTATTTTTAATTTCTTTTTGCTAAGTATAGTTTTATTCTGTTCAATGGATTCTATTTCTTCAAGAGCTTTGCATTCCTTACAGATATTCAAAAAGTTTGGAAAAGGCTAAAGTGAACTGCATTGACTAAATACCTAGCACTGCTTCTGTAAGTAGTTCAGAAAGATTTTATTTGATCCAATTTGAACTAACGAAAATTCCTCTCCATCCGCCATACTTGTACCGTTGAACTAATTTAATTTGAATAAAATGTTTTGAAACTTAAAATAATTTCTAGTTTCATGAAATTTTAGTTTACACTTACCTTGCCATTTTCTTTTAATTTTGTTTCGTTTATCTTAAACAGTGATTAATAGTTGTTCTGCTTCTACAGCTGGGAGACTTGTAAATTTATCTAGTAAAACAGAAGAGCTTAAGTGCTTTATATATAGATCACTTTTGTGAACTAAATATCTCTATATTGAAGTCTCCGAACGACACTCCTAATACAACCTAATTCTAGGTTTCATTTGCATGTGAAAAAATCTATGAAATTTCTTAACTTACTGTATCATCAACTACAAGATTTTTTTGAAAATATTTAAATTTTCTCCTACAAATTTCTTGATATTGTCAAAGTCGTCTACATCAGCAGTCTAAACTTTTTGACCTCACGAACCAGTAAATTTATAATTTAAATCCCGCGGACCACTAGTAGGATTTTTTAAGTGTCAAAATATATTTATAAGAAAATTGTGATATAATAACACATAAAATTTACCTATTTCATAAAAGGAAACTATTAATTGTAACCAAATTATGAAAGTTTATTAATAAACCATAATAAAATAAACAAAACAAAACAATTAAAAATGGTTTAAGTATATCAAACTCTTAGCATTATACATTTCTAGTGTGATGGGTGTTCCTGTTTACTTGAAATAAGATTATAGATATTTGGATTCGTTGTTATAGCAAGAAGGAGAACAGCATTTATTTCAAGTTGAGATCGGTACCGTGTTTTGTTGACTGAGACAGATGAAAAGGCTTTGACACATAAATAAGTTGTGGAGAATTGAATCAGAATTTTCATCGCCTGTTCACTAAGAAGTGGTTCTTCACTTTTTATGGAAAGCCAAAACTGAGATCTTGATAAGGATGAATGAAATTTAAATTAGAGAGTTTCATCGGACGATAGGCTGATGAGGCTTTCTTTTAGATGCATGCTTAAATTATTATCCTGAATGTTCGTTGCAAACGGATCTATTATCCACATATTACCCTGTTTGGGGATCTTCATTCTTTGGGTAATAACGAGAAAAAGATTCTGTAAGTGATTCCAAGTGCTTAATAACTAGAGTTACTACCTGTTGGTTAACACCATTTTCATTCATGTATTCATCAAAATTAGAAAACATTTGCAAATCGTCTTCAACCAACGCATCTATTTTACTGCGTAGTGTGCACACGTTCTTAAGTTGTCCTTACCGTGGATATTCTATGAAATGGCGTTATTCTATGAAGTAGCGTTTTTATATATATATATATATAACTTTTTACGTATTGTTATGAATTGAATTGTGTTTCAATGCATCTTAAAACATAACGTGTTGAGTAAGTATATTCCACATTTTTCTGAGAACCAACGAAATTTTCTCGCGGAGCACCACTTTGGCGACCTCTGGTCTAGAGAGTAGTGCGGTTCTACCGCATGAGGACCCATGATTTTAAGCTGTTTAACTTTTGTGACATAAGAGAACAAAAGTAAAATCTCTAGACCCAGTAACATTTTCTGAGAGTTTTCCGAAAACCGCATTAATATATGAAATGTAACTAAGCAGCAAAATGTTTGGAATTAAAAAAAAAATATTTCGAAAATATTTTAAAGGCTCCACTTGATAATTTTGTATGAAACTATACATGCATTGGTGTTTCTGCTCGCATTACTCTAACTGATGTTTACTATTTGAATCAGATTATAAATTTTAATGCGGCTATCGGCCAAATGCATAGACTATTACATTATACTGTGCTTAATTGTTCTAAAACTAAACATTACAGAAAGCAACACCTAACAAATCTATGCCTGTGATAAAGAGAAAGTTGAGTAACATACTAATCAGTGGCGTAACGTACACCTCCGAATCCCTCGCATCGCGGGGAGGGCAGGTTTCTAGGGGGTCCAAGGCCTAAGTTATGTTACGGATATGGCCTGACTTTTCAGGAGACCCTAATATTCTCCGTTACGCCAATGACTATAAATCCGTCAAAAAGATTAGTACAAACTTGACAGGAGCTTTATCTAGTAATCTACTGATGGGAGGCTGGTCGGCAATGGAGTTGGCCCCCAAATAATCAGTAATTTGTATATCCCCCTTGTTTACAGGATGTGATCGGAATTCCTTAGCTTGGGGACCAGCACGGGGTGTCACGGGTTTTGTCAACGAGTACGCGGGGTGAACGGACCCATAAAGTTCAGTAAAACTGTAACTTTTGTAACTTTGCACTTGGTAACTGACCAATGACGCGGCTAGACAAAGAGTGCGTGTAGGCACAAATGGTGGGATTTGCCCTTCCTTCAAAGGGCGCCGAGTGACATTTTTCGGCAGATTCTCACTCACTAAAAGGTTAATTTGATTCTCAAATTTTAGGACAAACTTTAGTTTCCTTGTCCGAGTAATTTCATTAGTTTTGCGTTGTCTCAATAATTCATTTACAGTACTAGCCACTATGTTGATGCGGACTAAGTTAAATAAGCGAACCTGGGTAGTTTTTAAGATGTTAGTTAAATTCAGCAGAAACTTAAAGTAAAATTAGTCAGCGCCGCATCAATTGGTCAGTTACCAAGTGCAAAGTTACAAAAGTTGCAGTTTTACTGAACTTTGTGGGTCCGTTCACCCCGCGTACTCGTTGACAAAACCCGTGACACCCCGTGCTGGTCCCCCAGCTAAGGAATTCCGATCACATCCTGTAAACAAGGGGGATATACAAATTACTGGTTATTTGGGGGCCAACTCCATCGCCGTACAACCAAAACAAAGACTGATTTCTCTTCAGGCCTTTCGTAAGAGGTTGGCATTAAATTGTCGGCAATGCTTCTTTGATTAGTCTTTCATTACATTACTAGAAACAATCCAACATGAATAAATTTGCTTTTAACCGATTATATATTAGTAAATTAATACAGATATTTATAAGTTCTATTTAAAAATTACAAAGTATTATGAGATAAGACATGGTGGCTCTTATTCATAGAAAAGAATACTAATATAGAGTGATATTTGCTTATAATTATAAACAGATGAAATTCAGAATATACAGTAAAGCAAGACAAGTGTTCCCATTTATCCTAACCTAATAAAATATTGAAAAATATTGCTCCATTTCAATATCATTCATATACGAAATTCCACCAAAGAGCAACATCCATATTGTGCTAATGGGCTAAATTCATGTGACGTCATAGTTAGATGGGAAACGCAATCAGTCAATTCATGCGTTTTGCAATTGTCAAGTGTTTTTTTTTTCAGGAATTTTCTTTTAATAGGTGTGGATAGGTGGCATTGCTGGTTTGTCGCTAGCCTTCTGCGCCCAAGGTTGCGGGTTCGACCTCGGCTCAAATTGGTGGATTTCCATGATGCAGAAAATCAACAATGACTATGTCGTATGATTATACGGCATGTAAAAGAACCCTAGAGTGTCTTTTTGGCTAGGGTGCTCTAGGCAAATTGAACCCTAGTACAGGTTCGCAACGTCAGAGCTCAGGTGCTTCCCTCTGAGGAGGAGTGAGTGAGTGAATATTAACGTCGCACTATTTAGCAACACGAGGGCTTTTGGCGACGGACCGCGTAATTTTGAACCATGGTCAAGTGACGCGGACGACACCTGACCTGGCACCTCCTTTCCTAACTACCACACCACACCAACGGGAGGACGTTTGAGCTCTTGACAGACTTAACGTGCATCTCGCCCCTACACGGCGGGTCTTCAGTGATACTGGGGCTCGAATTCATGACACGATAGCCATGATCCGATGCCTTGACCACTTGGCTACCGCGGCCACTCCCTCTGAGGAGGAAACTGGGCGTCAAAATTAGTTGCTGCGATTGGTATTCGCCTATAGGGTGCCGCACTAAAAAGAGATACTAGCTTCCGGGGAATGTACTAGGTTTGCAACACTGATCCGCAGCCCATTAGGAAAAAAAATCTTTTAAGAGATACATAGTTGTTGACAATAGTAACGCACATAAATAGACATAATTCGCTTGGTTTAAAATTACACGTATAATACAAGAATTTTTTTATGTGTAACAGGAAGTCGGGGAAGCTCGCATTATTTGATTTGACAAATCAGCGCGCTTCGTGGTGTCTCTTCGCTATCCTCGCATCGGGTCCAACTCTAGTAGCCTTCAAGCTGCCAGCCTTTTTTATATTGTTAAATTTAACATTTCAAAAGATTCGAATTCAAAAACTCGGTTTCATTTTCTTGACTCTAAATCCACTTCGCATATACCATCAAGTCTTATTAGACTTCATCCAGGATAAATTTGCGATTCTTACGCTCAATTGTCAAAGTCTCAGGGTTCGTTGTGTATGAAATCTGAGGACAGTGATTTCAGTTGTCATATACATTTCTCCGAATCAAACGGTTCAAAATATTAAAGATTTCTTGCATTTTGTACTTTACCATAAACCCAAGGTGGTTCTGCTCCTTTTTAAGAAAAACTGTCACTCGCTTCTCCTGATTTTGAGAGGTGATTTTAACGTTAACCAGTTTGCCAGAAGCTGAGGCGCGCATAGTTTTTTTTTGAATGATGAACTCAAGCTCGAAATGAACACAATTCGAAATGTTTCGACAACTAACAGTGGTATTGTTATTGACACTGTTTTTCAACGGTTTTTAAATACTTTGAAATCACAAGTATATGTGTCATATTTTAGTTATAAGCCTATTGTCTCCACTCTTCCCCAAATTGAACAAAAATTATTATTTTTAATAAAAAAATTGCATTACTCCTTGCGCTAATTAAAAAAAAATTTCATTAAATATATGATTATTCGATAGAAAATTATTTCCAATTCTACCCGATTCATTTTTTTCAGGATTTAAGTTACTATTGCGTATTTACCACCATAACATGTCAGATGTTACACACCATATGCGACTACTAAAAGACTCGTTTAATTTCTTTTAATTTTGAAAAATTTGAAAAATATCAAAAATTATTTAAATATATTTGCTTATTTATAGAATTTGAAATTTTATCTAAATTTTACAAATAGAACCCCAATTACATCAGTTTTGAATTCATGAAAAACAACGTGATTGCCTTTATTGTGAGACCGTTATGAATTTAGCCCATTTCTCGTCATGCATTCGAACCAATTAAATCAGATTTTATAAAATTTACGGATTAGTAAAACAAGCAACAATATTTCCGTTAAAAAGATTTAGAGGCGATATTTTAGATGATAAAGTACAAATTGACTTTAGTATCCATGTTGATTAACATTAATTCACAAAAAAAGCTAATAAGTCAAATGAGATGATAGTCGATGAACGACATTAACTTCAAGACTTTTTACCTTCTTGGAAAAAGATGTGAAAAATTTTTTGGAAAATGCTTTTTTGAATTTCTTTTTTTATGAAATTCTTTTTTAGGTTTTTTCTTTAAAGTTTTATGTTAATTTGTTACAGAATAGGAGTTGGTTGCTTCAGTGGCGTAACTATATATTACTAGGGCCCCCTGCAAAATCAGGTTTGGGGCCCCAAGCCCGAATATGTACATGGTATCAGTCAGGTTTTGGGCCACAAGCCCAAACATGTGCCTGGTATCAGTCAGGCTGTGGACTCCCTAGAATACCTGCCAATGCGGGGGTGTACGTTGCGTCACTGGGTTGCTTTATCATACATTTCATGAGTTTTTATATATTTTATTTGGTTTTTCTTACCGAGTTGCAAAGGGGGATGATTAACACCTTCAACTAGTTTAACCCCACTTATTCGGGTCCTATGTCCTATACTACTTTTTGACTCGCTAGGTTCCTTTTTGGATTTCTTTTATTGAAATGTTTTTCATTTCCTTCTTTTATATTTTTATTATGTTCGTTGTTGTTAATGTTCTTTGTTCTTATTATTCATTTGCTCATGTTTTGATATATTATATAATTTGCATTCATATATGTATCTATAACTTTTTAATAAACTCAAGTTAAAGTTAAGAAATGACTAGAATATAAAAAATAAAAATATCATTGAGATTCTGGAAACTTAAAAAGATGAAAAAGTACTACAGTATTAAAAAAAAGTGCTAAGGACAGGTTTTAAATATATATGTACTAGCCGTTACCCGCCCGCTTCGCTGAGTATTTCATGATGTTTTATAAATTTTTACTGCTTATATATATGTATAAATTATTCATATCTAAGCCCTGCATTAAGAATTCGATTGTATTGAAAAATATATTTAGACCTGTAACTGTCGCCTGTTGATAAAAAAAAAAAAGGGCAGAACTCATCTAATTTGTATTTTCTAAAAATCTCTAAAATTGAAGTATAGAATGATGTTTGCTCTTTCGTAACCCAAAAACCAAGTGGATTCCCGCAAAACCAATTTTCGGTGGATCTCTACTCCATAAATTGAACATGCAAGCCAAATTTCAAGTCTAAATCTAACAGAAAAAAACAAAAATTTTACTATTAATATCCCCGTAATCCCGTTGAGAGCCGTTTTCCAAAATAACCGCTCTTAGCGGATTTCAATTCAACAAAAGAAAAATGCAAACCAAATTTCATTATTATAGTCCTTATAGCTCGAAATAAGGAATTTTTTTGTGTCAATACGTCCCCGTAACCCCTGCACCCCTCCGCAGAACTTGATTTACTTAAAATACATTCTTAGTGGATCCCTATTCAACAAAAGAAAAATGCTTAACAAATTTCAAGTATATGGATCAAACAATTAAAAGCAGGAATTTTTTTCTGTAACTCCTCTTAAACCCTCTCAACCATCCTTGGGGTCAATTTTCGTTTTACTCTTTGTTAGAGGAACTCTATTCCATGAAAGAAACATGCCTACCAATTTTAAACAGGATGATCAAATAGTTTAAAAATAGAAATATTTATCGATTACACCTCTTAATCTCCCGAAATTAAACCTTGTAGTTGATATTCGCAAAACCCATTTTGTAGCGGTTCTCTACGAAAGGAATCTGCTTATCAAATTTCAAGACTGTACGCCTAATAGTTTAAAAATGGGGATAATTATCTATAACGCCACTTGAGCCCCTGCAACGCCACTTCGGGGTCTCTTTCCACAAAACCCATTTTGTAGGGAATTGCACTCTATGAAAGGAATTTGCTTAGCAAAATTTGTGCGTCCAATAACTTAAAAATACAAAAAATATTATCAATAACGCCCCTAGAACCCCGCAACGCCACCTAGGGGTCTATTTTCACAAAACACATTTTGTAGTGTATCTCTATCCTATGAGAGGAATCTGCTCACCAAATTTCAAGACTGTGCGTCTAATAGTTTAAAAATAGAAATAATTATTTATATCTGCCCTTAACACCCTTGGGGGTCAATTTTCCCCAAACCCGTTTTGTAACGGATATGTAACTCCATGAAAGAAACATTCCTATCAATTTTCAAGAAGGTAGGTCAAGTAGTTTAAAAACGAAAATGTTTATCTATTACGCCACTTAATCCCCCGCAACGCCACTTATAGAGGTCTGTTTTCACAAAACCTTCTTATAGCTGATCTCTACTCTATGAAAGAAATCTATTTATCAAATATAAAAACTGTGCGTCTAATAGTTTAAAAATGGAAATAATTATCTATAACGCCCCTTGAGTCCCGCAACGCCACTTGGGGGCAATTTTCACGAAACCTATCTTGTAGCGTATCTCTACCCTATGGGAGGAATCTGCTTACTAAGTTTCAAGTCTGTACGTCTAATAGTTAAAAAATCGGAATTTATAACGCCCCTTAAATCCCCCACCTTTCAACACACCTTGGGGGTCAATTTTTTCAAAACCCATTTTGTAGCGGATATTTACTCCATGAAAGAAGCTTACCTATACCAATTTTCAAGCAGGTAGGTGAAGTAGTTTAAAAACGGATATATTTATCTATTACGCCCCTTAATCCCTCGCAACACCACTTAGAAGTCTGTTTTCACAAAACCGTTTTGTAACTGATCATTATTCTACGAAAAGAATCTATTTATCAAATTTAAAGACAGTCCGTCAAATAGTTTAAAAATGGAAATAATTATCTATAACGCCCCCTAAGCCTCTGCCAAGCCACTTGAGGGTCGATTTTCACCAAACTCATTTTGTAGCGAATCTCTACTGTATGAAAGGAATCTGCTAACCCAATTTCAAAATTGTACATTGAGTAGTTTAAAAATGGAAACAATTATTTTTAACGCCCCTTGCGTTTCGAATTTCGTAAAATCCGTTCTTAGCTGATGTCTACTCTATGAAAGGAACATGTCTACCAATTTCAAGTCTGTAGGTTGAATAGTTCCAGAGATATCGTGATTAGTCAGTGAGTGAGTCGCTTTTCTCCTTTATTTATATAGATATATAAGTAGGGTGCAAACAACTCTTAAGGATAGCCAACAATCTTCCTTTTTTGTTTATAATACTGTATGAAATCCTATAAAAAAGTTTGGGTCGAAATATTTAAATCCCTTATAAATAAAATGGTGCCTTACCTAAGGTAACTTCAAAATTGCTTAGGTTATGATGAATTAATAGACAAGTTATTTCCAGATTAAATAATTCACAAAAACCGATCCAAAGGTAGATAAAGGTCGAATTGCAGCAGAGCAATAAGTATGAAATTATTTTTACTAAAATATATATAAACTAAATATATTATTAAAATATAAAATTACAGTGTTAACATTAAGAATAATTTTGCAATTATCTACACTCCTATATTAAAGGTTAACCCTTCCCCATGTGTGTGTGTATTTGTATGAGTAGTTATTTAAGAAGTTTGCAAAAAAAGAGAGAAGAGAGAAAAGAAAAAGAAAAAATCACAAAAGAACGTAGCCAAATTTTATTTTACGTTTCATTTTTACTTTTACTTTTCTAAATTTATATTATAATTTTAACATCCTGAAACAGAACAATTGAAATAGACATGTTCTCGTACCTGCTTCCAAGCATACTGGGAAAAAAGAATTTTACGCATTCTGAAAAAGAAACTTCTGATTTTCTTTCCGTATGAAAGCGAACT
>BMAO01012754.1:0-19531 GCA_019973975.1 Trichonephila clavata
GAGATCCTTCTGTTAATTATTCTGCGAATTTTGCTGTTGAATCCTGTATTTTCAAGATTGATTTACGCCAATAAATACTCATCGCTCTTAAGGAATTGCCTTGTTATTTACGACTGATTTTGCATAAAATCGAACCCCGATCTACGTAACAATATCAACTAACTCCTCCCAAATCATGATTCCATTTATGTTTAAGGATATTTTAACTAATTCTCCCTCAGTCAAATAGCCGCTTCGAACTCGTGGCCGATGATATATATATCGATTCACAGGTTTGAAGTCTGAAGCCATTATATGCCATCCGTGAAGAAGGGCTGAGGGATGTTAAATCTGTTGAGATTCACATTATTCCCGTGAAATGGTGTGGAAAATTGGAGAGTAGGGTGCCAGCTTAAATGATGTTTTTATCACCTCTCTGTGGTTTGAAATTTAAGAAGTACGTCAACAATAGCCACGTGTTACTGCGGGGAGTGACGTTATTAAACAATTGATCACTTAACTCTGCCAAACAAAACATCCATGCTAATGGTGTAGACATGCTTTTGCAAACCTTTAAAACGCAAATTATGATATGTAAGAGTTCAATTAATAATTAAGACCTCCGTAATACTATTTAAGGAATAAAATTATAATTAAATTCGACAAATCGGTTGCAGCCATCTTAACAAAACTATAAGCTCATGTCCCCTTTTCTTTCATTTATAGTGAAGAAATACCATGACTCCGGTTCATCGGTCCCCTTAACATAATACATGTTAGAAACTTATTTGTAAACCACACATTCTACTCATACGTGAAAGTTTGATCTCAAAATTGAAAAAAGTTCATCTCCTCATATACCAGAACACAAAAAGAAATAAAATGCTTCTACACTTCTACCATGCGTTCCATCATAACATACACCTGTATGTTTAAGCTACTTAGTAGAGTTAAAATCCTATCATACTCATGGAATACTGTCGTTCAACATCAAAAACATGGTACATTGATTAATAAAAACTCTGAAACAAACTCTGTCTGAAACAAAACATATGTCTTGAAAAACCCGAGTCCTTCTCAACCTCAATAGACATTTGTTACAATAACTGAATGTAAGGACTGTTCACATAATCAAAATGTCCATTTTGCAATTTCAATTTTTGGTATTTATATATTATCGTAACCTATTGGCGAAATTATGCGAAACGAAGTGCTTGTTTGTCAATTCAGTGGGTACGATACATAAGAAATCATGATTGCCAAATTGGCGAGTTAATAATACAGTTGACTATTGTTGCGTTAATACGTAAGTACCCAAATTTTTGTTTAAATATTCGAGATTTTGGATAGCTTAGCAATCCTGAGTTGGAGGAAATACAACGTCAGAATGAGTCATGAAGTTTAGTTTGAGTTTTATATTTTTAGGGACTCAAGTGCCTGTAGGTTTACCTTGTCTCAATTCTTACGGCGTACTCTTAATTGCACACAAAGTATACCTTATGTCACGGTGTAGAACGTAAATTGTTTTTTCAATGTGGAAACTTGTATTTACAATTTCATTACGTTATATATGTAGATTGGTTAATGGCGTGCCTGTTTCCTTGTGGAAACTTAACCTCCTATCGTGAAGATTGGGTGTAGCTTTAGTTGGCTTTACCTTAGCCAGTACTGCAAAATAATATCGTGAGGATTTTTTTTTTTGATTAGTTAGTTAGAATTGATAATACGGATGTTGAAAAGAAATGGATGTGAAAAGAAAATTTTAATTGAAGGTAGCATTTTGAGTGTTTCGTTTGTTCTTGCACTGTGCGCATCGGGGGGCCGAGTGCGCTTGCGTGCGGGTTTAATCATTTTTTTAATGAGAGCGGCTAGCGGGAAGACCCGTCTAGTCGGAGTAGGTGCGCGAATGCGAGTTGCCTGAAAATGCAGGGTTTTGAAGTGCTTTGAGAGAAACGGCGCCGGCCAATCGGGTTGCAGCCTCTCGTGGGTCACTACGTTATCAAAAAGACATTGACTACTTTTTCCCAAAAGTGAACATTATAATTCGAAAGAAACTGGTGTTGGAAGTAGTATGATTGGAAAGGGGCTGTTGAGTTGAATGAAACACTGTTTTTGAAGGAAGGAAGGTGATTGAAAAAGCAATGGAATAATGATGACCCGGTAAAGTATGAAAATCCCAAACAGAAATTTAAAAGAAAGTAACATTGTATATTGTAAAAATTCGAGACAAAACCTCTTCCCTTAAGTAAGGAAAGTCCAAATTTACACAATCCTGAAATTACTGAATTAGTAAAGGATATTTTACTATTCGGAACTCGTCTTAATTCAAAACATAGCCTGTTATTATAAAAGGCTGGCCTCTTGCTGAAATATGTCTAAGGTAATGAAGGGTCTTTAAGATATAATTTCACATAGATTTGCATCGTATATACATATATATATATATATATATATATATATATATATATATTTCTTTTAAATAGTCATTTTTCTACTTCTTAAAATTTTATTAAAGTGCTAATTTCATTTCACTTGCCATTTGGGAGTTGTACTGCCCGGATATGTAGCTCTTGAGTTAAGACTTTGTTATTTATTTAGTAAATATTATAGCTCAAATTAGCTAAAATACATGCAAATAGTCTCAAAAGTATATTTCTGAATACAAAACATCAAATATATGAGAAATCTTTTAATGAAAATAGGTTCTGCGATTTAATTGAATAAAATATTTTATTGTACAATTCTGTAATAATATCGCCAAATCAGAGCGATATTGCCAAGTTGGCAACGCTTGAGGCATCAAAATTTTGTAACTAATTTTGGTTAAATTTAGCCAAGTTGGCAATGTTTGAAGCACCTAATTTTTGTCACCAATTTTGGCAACATTTGGCCAAGTTGGCAATTAATTTGCGGAAGCAATGTTTTATTTTCAGAAAGATTGTGACTATTTTTGGCCCTTTTTTTTCACATACGATGAAGTTCCTAGGCCTCAAAGAAAATTCTTCACCTATAACAAACTTGTATATAAAACGAACAAGAGGTCAAAGAGAAAAATAACAGGGTGTTAACATTTAGTTTTTTTTATTGGAGATAGTATACTCAAAAGCTAAACTCTTCGAGCAGCCGCAGAAAATAAAAATGTACGCAGTTCTATCATTGTTTTGAGTCATAACTTGTTTAAATGTTGAGAGTAAATCGAACCGTTTAATCAATACCAGATTTCAATCTGCTAGAATTTTTTAAAGAATACTTCCACAACAAATATACCATCCATGAAGGGTATAAATGTCTCACTACAAACTCAACTAATTTTGTACGCTCTTACTTCGTTCTTTTTGATGAAAATAAATGTGAAATACCTAATATAATTAGAATATGATTCTTTTCGAACAAAATTTACGAACTTGCGAACTCTTATTTAAATATTGTGCATGCAAGAATTCGTTAATTTTGAATTAACACTACATAAGTTAACAGGAGTTTGGTAGTAAAGCACACAGATAGTAGGCAGAAAATGTGTGTGTTCACTACTTGAATATATTTGATTTCTGGAACTTTTATCAACAGGCGTTATCGGTTAACAGAGCTTTAGCATTATTCAGTTATGAAGTAAAATAGATCAAGAAAGTCGTGAAGCAATAATTTTTACGTTTTTAAGAGATACAAAGAAACTCAAGGATTCGGTAAAATAAAAGGAAGGAAATTAGCATCACAGTGAGCACAAAATCATAAAAATGTGGAAAGATGGAAAACACCGTCGAGATGTAGCCAGATCCGTTGGAAGGCAGTGTTCATCTAATCAGCGTGTTATTAATAACAATAAATCTACAGGAGTTTATACATCCAAACATCGTTCAGGTCATCTATCTAAACTCACAATCAGAGAAAAACAAAATATGATATCCTCAGTGAAAGAAATCTCCATTTGACTGCAACTCAAATAGCAACAAACATTCACGAGAAGTTTAACAAAAGCATTTGTGTGGATACTGCAAGAAAAATCTTGAGAAAAGTCTCATACCGTAGTCGAGTGACTCACAGAATGATCAACCGGTTTAAACGGACAGCTTTTGCAAAAGACTACTGTGAAATATATGAAAGAATATCACACTGTGATATTTTTCGATTTGAGTAAATTTTGTATCTTCCGCATAAAAGGTCATAAATTGGTCTGGAGAAAACCTTGCACAGCTCTTCAAAAGGAGCATTTAGTACCAATTGTACATCAAGGCGGATGGGGGCAATGGTATGTATGTGGGGGGGGCATGGTGAGCAGTGGTTGGTGTTGGCAATTTGGAGTATATCGAATCAATTATGAAACAATATGATTACCTCGATGTCCTAAAAACAATTTAAAGGAAAATGCCACCAAACTAGGTCTAGTGTCTTCGTTTCGTTTCTAACACGACAACGATCCTAAGAAAACAGCTGAGAATTCGAAGCTTTGGCTCTTGTATAATGTCCCAAATCAATTGCACATGACCTCGCAGTCATCCGATCTGAATCCTACAGAACACCTATGGGATTTGCTAAAGCGTAGTATTCGTCTACACAAGGTAGCTAGCAAGAATATGCTAAGGAATTTTCCTAAGGACGAATGGAAGAAGTTAAGCGTTGAAGAAACCACTAGACTTGTTAATTCTTTGCCAAAACGATTTTAGGAAGTTCTCAAAAACAGAGATTTTCAACCAGCTAATTAAATAGGTCATTAACCCATTTTTCTAATAATTTTTATAATTTATACTAAAACAGTCAACATAGACTTTTTCCGCTTGATTTTTGTTAGTATCGCTACAAACTTATTTTTATTTTAAAGCTATGAGAGTAAACCTAATTGACTTTCGTTATTCTCAATACTTGAAATGAACTGGATAAAATATAATTTTTTTTAAAAATTCTAGTTCCGGTTTTTAAATTTTTATTCCTTCTTTATGCAAGAAATAGCACGTGAACGCATAATTTTTCTAGCAAGTTTATTAGTATATACCTTTTACTAGTCTGGAAATTAATACCGTTTTACTGAAGAAGCACTAAAATTTCGTAATAATTCAGACACATGAAACTTTAGTTAATACTTTCCAATGTAAGATAAAAAAAAATGGTTAAAATTTTTAAACTTAAAATAAAGTACACTCTATAACATAAAAAAGTGACGTACTTAGGCGCAATTCCAATGAGAAAAAAATTGCGTATTCTGATACCTTACGACAGAATATGTAAGCGTTTAACTTTTAGCGGGCGATGACTGACCAGCTGAAGCTCCAGCGTATTACGACAAAGCATCCTGATGGTGCATAAAACAGGATATGCGTTTATCAAGCTAAGAAAATAATTACACAGAATCTGATGAAACTGAACTTCAAAGAATATCAGAAATACATACATCTGTTTACAAAGTTAAGAATTAAGCAAAATAAACTGTTCTTATGCATTGGGAACAATATAGCATATAAAGATAAAATAGTTCAGACATTTTCTATAAATTGCTTTCATTACACACATAAGTCTTTAAGCATACAAAATCATTTAAATCGGATAGAGAAATTGGTAAAAAAAAATGTAACAGGAATCGTGTGTAAATTAATTTTGGTAAACAATTAAATAACAACCAAACAATTTGGTAAATGCAATATTATCACTTTAGCTTTAAGAAACACCGAACTGAAATCTGTAAATTTTTAAAAAATAAAAATATAATACCATTAAAAAAATTAAGCTACTTACAGATTTGGATCGAATGAAAGTTTCCTGAGATAGATTTATCAGTTTTTTACAAGATCTTCTAAAGGTATCATCTTTCTAAAAGGCTTATGCAAACATGACAGCAAGATGGCGGCGATTAATAACTCTATTGCTAATCTGTTGCAGAATGAGTATTGTTGTTCAACTTTGTTGAAATGTATCATTGTTTACAAGAATACTACTTTAGGTGGAATTTTATTGTGAGGTAACAATGAACTTTGTTTGCCTATCTCTGAGTTTAACCTCCATTGTTGTATAGTTTCTGGTTTTAAAAAAATTTCATTTTTTCATTACTTTACTAATTAAAAAGAACTTTACAAAAATCGTTTTATATTAAACTTTGAGTACTTAAATAAAATACATTGTACTAAATTTAAACACTCAACTCTATTTTAATTAATTATGTTTCAAATTAAAGACCTTCAACAAAATTGTCCAGTTTTTAAAAATATTAACAATATTGTTGATATTTCAGTTCATTATTTTTCAAGTTTTATTTACAGTATATGTCCATATTTTTAGAATCAGTAATCTCTTGATACTTATTACGTCGATTAATACATCGCTTTGGCGTTAAAACTCTTTTGAAATTCTAATTATTTTTTCAAAATGTATACTATCAAATGGCAATGATTGTACATAGTTGGTTATAAGATGCATTTTTTCATGCACTCTACAGAAATTTAAGAAATAATTTTCATTTTCTTTTGCTACTCTGCGTTATACGGCGAATATACCGAAAAAACTAAAAATTATACGGGGGTGTACGTTATACGCCAGATTTTACGGTATATAAAATTATATATATATAAAAATTAACACTTATCTTGAAAATTTGTACAGTTTATAATTATTCCTTAACTGCCAATTAAGAGGTACGCGATTCGCTCCCAAATGCCACCGTTCTCCATGAAGGCGTGGTATGTTATGTATTGGGGGGGGGGAGAATAAATAAGCAAATCCTCTGAAATAAGTAAATCCTTCGCAAAATCTGTCAAGGTCCTTTTATTGCATTCCAAAGCCTTCGGAATAATTTTATGGATAGCAGTGCATCGAAAAGATTGTACTTCGGAAAGATGTATATACACGTCCGGGAAAATAACGCTTTGACAGAGTGAGACGTTTTTATAGGCTGGCGTCATTTAGAAGGCCTAAGTCGTATTGTAGCTATAGCATCAAAGTATAGTATTATTGAATTCAATATATTGTTATTGTACGGAAGGGGGAGGGGAGCGTAATGAAAATTATGATTGAATATTGTGCCGCAATTATTGAAAGTTTGAGAAGCACTGCTTTAAGTGGTTTATTTTTTTTAAGGAAGCTACTTTCTTTTTTTTTTATGTATATAGTGATAGGAAGCACCAAATCTTTCATAATCCACTTATTCTAATAATTTTATTTATTCGAGGTAAAAAATGGGGATCATAAGATGAGAGTTGGAAATTTTTAAACATGTCAAACAGATTTTTTGCAAGTCAGATATTATACATACTAAGGGAAGAAAACTTGACTTTTATCAACAGCAATTCAATTATGTCTGGATAGAATTCATTTAGTTTTAGCAGAAATATGTTCTTCTCAGTACTTCCGCGAATAGTCTCAAATTATTTGAGGAAACATCTGATCATTGGTGAAGATATTGCAAGATAGTAATTTAATTATTTTACTGATCATAAATTTCTCACTGTCATCCGTCGAAGATTAAATGAGAAAAATAATTAATAACTGTAATGGTAAAATCACTTGACACACATGATGTTTGAATAAAGTGTCTGGATTACACGCACAAAAAGGCTTTCCATGATTTCGTAAAAATGAAATGATCGATATAGAAACTTTCATAATTAATTAGTTTTCTTAACATAGACGGAAGAAAGTTACTACAGGATTCCTTTTTAAAGCTTATTAAAATTGAAGTGGCAGATTCATAAATTTATTTAATAAATGTTATGAAGAGATATTCACGCAAGCAATATATACATTTCTTTCACACATAGTGTTTTTTCCCAATAAAAATGCATTTTAATAAGGCACAAAAATATTGTTATCATTTTAATAACGAATAGAATATATTAATTGATTGCTTAAATATAAATGATGCGTAGAGAAATATGTCCCTGAACTAACAAATTTCTTTAAATCAAAATTTAGGGTGAGTGTTTAAATGTGTTTCTATAACAGCAGAGAAATTATTAAATTTAATAACATCCTTATTTTCAAAACTGTATAGGTTTTTTAATATGATTGTTAAAAAGGTAAAGGCATACAATAAATTATAAACTTAAATTAACCGGCTGGTATAGTCTGAATGCTTGTGTTAAGAATAGTTGACTCCTTTCGTTGTCCAGAGATGGCGCCACGAACTGAACTTCGTTTTCTGGAAGCCGGTGTGATTTCGGCGGGAAAATGACATTCGATTCGGATTATTCGGTTGTAATGGTCGCTATTCTTGTGATTATGTGTTGTGAAATGTTTTTCTTTTATCGTATATGTAAAGGCATGAGTGTGTGTGTGAAGCAAATATATACATGAAAAGTTGACTTGTGAAATCATTGGTGTTATTCATTAATAATCTTCATTTATATATCTTTCATTCAGCTTTATAAGAAATACTTCCACAGTGTTTATACGCCCAGCATGGAAAATGGCGGTAAGTCAAAATCCGTTCGTTATACAATTCATAATTGCATTCTACATGAAATTCAAAATCTGAAGTCTCATTCTCATTCATAACATGTGGTCCGTCGAATCGCGGAGTTATTGATGTGATTTATTCTTTGTTATTTTAATTATTCGTTTCATACTCGATATTCTTATTCTAGTGCATTTATTCTGATACGAATTCTTGAAGTATTCTTATACATTCTGATTGATATTATTTATTATTTGATTCTAGACTTATTCTTTTGTTCTATTTTGTATAAATATTTTTTGATAGTTGTGTATTTGCATTGTGTAGGCATTTGTTATTATTGGTATAGTTGTGTATTTTGTGTAGAATTAAAAAATTTCATTCATAAATCATGGCTCCAAAACAGTCGAAAAATAGTGGCAAATTTGATTTAATTATAAAAGAATTAAAAGTTTTTCAAGGTAGGATAAATGAATGCGATGATAATAAATCACGCATACGTGTTTTAAAAACACAAGTGTTGCAATACGAAACTAGATTAACTGAAATATTCGGTGAATTGTCAACGCATGAAAGTGATGAATCATTTGATATTTATATGAAATATAAAGATATATTATTCAATTGGGTTGTTGACCTTGAACAAAAATATGAGGTTGAGGAAGTAAAAAATAGTATTCATGTAAAGTCTTCAGTAGTTAATTTACCAAAACTTGAAGTTCCGCATTTTTATGGAAATTGCGAGAACTGGATTTCATTTAAAGAGTTATTTAAGTCTTCTATTCTAGATAACAAATCAATAAGTGATCTTGAAAAATTGCAATATCTGCAGGCTTCTGTTCGTGGGGATGCAGCCAAATTAATTCGGGGTTTTGTAATTACTGTGGACAATCTTAAGAACTGTTGGGATATACTGTGCAGTCGGTATGAAAACAAACGACAATTAGCTCTTAGCCAAATAAATAAGCTATTTAGTATTAAGATATCCAGGGCAAATACTTCAAAATTGCTTTTGGAAATAATAGATATTTGCAATGAAGTCATTCGAAATTTGAAAACTTTAGATTTAGAAACAAATTCATTAACAGAGTTGATCATAATAAATTTTCTCATTTCAAAAGTGGATGCATGTATTAGTCAACGGTGGGAATTATCTTTGGAAAATAATAAAATTCCCACTCTTGAGGAATTTAGAGTTTTCATTGAAAGAGAAGCTCGTGGTCTGAATGAGTTAAAATTTGTAAAACCTGACATTAAGAAAGGTAATGTTAAACCATTAAATTCATTTAACAAATCAAATGTAAATACTACTGTTGTCAAATGTAACCAAGTAAAATCAGGGGTAAAATTAGATGTTGGTCAAAGTAACAATTGCATTCTATGTTGTCAAAGCCATGCCTTATTCAAATGTCCAACTTTTAATTCTATGAATGTAAATGAAAGATGGCAAGTGGTACGGAACAATAATTTATGTACCAATTGTTTGAGGAGTAACCACAGGCTTGACACATGTAGAATAGGATTCTCTTGTAAAAACTGTTCTGAAAGACACCATACATTATTACACAGATATTCAGTCAGTCCTTCAGCAGATACTCAAGCAAATTCTGCTGTGACAGTGTCAACAATTGCACACAATTGACAGAAGGTCACGTATTGTTGTCCACAGCATTAATAAATGTTAAATCTAAACATGGTCAACAAATAACTTGCCGTGCTTTGATAGACAATGCTTCTCAAAATTCTTTGATTTCCAAGCAATGTGCTGATCGCTTAAAATTGCCATTAAAACACACCAATCATAAATTAGTAGGTGTAAATGAAACATTTGCTGAAACTTCATTATATTCGACAAATTTGGAATTTTTTTCTTGTGTTTCCTCTGATAAATTTCAAGTAAAAGCTTTGTTAGTCTCGAAAGTAACTTCAGCTATGCCAAACTTTCCAATTAAATATCATGAGTGGCCTCATATCAAAGATCTAACTCTTGCTGATCCAACGTTTTATATTGAAAATGAAATAGACATTCTTCTAGGTGCTGATGTTTTTATGACAATAATTTCAGGGACTCCTATAATGGGACCCAAAGGTACCCCATCAGCATTGCCAACAAAATTAGGTCATTTATTGTCAGGTACCATAAATACACCATATAATCAAAATTCATCCCTAATCTGTCACACCCTTTTAAACATAGACCATTCTTTGAAACAATTTTGGGAACTTGAATCTGTTCCTAAGGAAATTCCGTCAAGATGAGGATGAGCTATGTGAGTCTATATTCGTAAATTCTCATATTCGTAATGCTGATGGTAGATATATTCTAAAACTGCCATTTAGAGATGATTCAAGTCTTGGAGATAGTAAGGAGGGTGCATTAAAACGATTCTATTCTCTTGAAAGAAAACTTCACTCTAATAATCAATTAAAGGAACAATACACAGAATTTATGGAGGAATACCAAAACCTTGGTCACATGACGCCTCTCGCATCAGATGTAAAATCTCCACATTATTTCTTACCACATCATGGTGTGATTAATGATAATAGTTCCACAACCAAATTAAGGGTGGTGTTTGACGGCTCATTCAAAAGTACAAATGGAAATTCTTTGAATGACATTCTGCTGACTGGTAAAAAACTACAGTCAGACATTTTTCTAACTTTACTTAAATTCAGATTCTTCCCAATTGCTTTTTCTGCTGACATTGCAAAAATGTATAGACAGATATTAATATCACAAGATGATGTATGCTTTCAACAAATATTTTGGAGGAAGTCTCCAGAGGAACCATTAGGGATTTTCAAATTAAATACAGTTACCTATGGTACATCTTGTGCCCCATTTCTTGCCATCCGAACTTTGAAACAATTATGTGAGGATGAAAAACATCGTTTTCCACAGGCAGCTAAGCTCGCAAAAGATCATTTCTATGTTGACGATTTGTTAGCCGGTGCTGACTCATTGGACTCGGCTAGGAAAATTGTTCACGAACTGCAAAATTTAATGTCAGCCGGTGGATTTGAGCTGCGAAAATGGTCATGCACTCATCCAGAAGTCTTGTCAGACTTGCCAAACAGTCTAAAGACAAATATTTCCTCACATTCATTTAATGATGAGTCCACCCAGAAAATTCTTGGCTTATTCTGGGATCTAAACGAGGATTCCTTTAAAGTAAGAGCAGTCTTACCAGACCAGGTATCCACAAAGAGACAGATGCTATCAATCATCGCACGCATCTTTGATCCTCTGGGGTTTGTCTCTCCCTCAACTATAATTTTAAAGATTATTCTTCAAGACCTGTGGAAGGCAGGGCTTGACTGGGATGATGAGATATCATCAGACATTCTTAATAGATGGAATCGGTTTCAAGCAGAAATTTCATGCCTCAAACAAATAAAAGTTCCCAGATATGTTCAAACACTAAATGCTAAACACTGTGAAATTCATGGGTTCTGTGACGCCTCCTCAAAGGCATATTCAGCCGTAATATACTTACGTGTTGTTTCTGATTCGCCACACTTATTCTTAATGGTTTCAAAAACTCGTGTGGCACCTGTACAAACAATATCATTACCTAAATTAGAGCTTTGTGGTGCTCTGCTTCTGGCTGAACTTCTAGATACATTTAAGAGATCTCTTAACATCACTCACGATACTTATTTATGGTGTGACTCAACAATTACACTGAGTTGGATAAATAATCCACCTGTAAAAGGAAATCAATTTGTGCAACACAGGGTTGGAAAAATTCACACACTAACCTCAAAAGAATCTTGGCATCACATTCCGGAAAATTAAACCCGGCAGATTGGGCAACAAGAGGCCTCTACCCGAAACAACTTCTTGAAAATTCAGAGTGGGTAGCTGGTCCAAAATGGCTTCATGATTTCCATCCTTCTTCCAATTCATTTCTTCCTTTCTCTGAACAGCCTGTTCCACTTGTTCCTATTGATCAGTCTGAATCATTAAGTGACTCTGTTGTTCTTTCAACTGGTGTTGATAATTCTCTTAGTTTCTTGGATAAGTTTTCCTCATACATGAAAGTAATTAGGACTGTTGCATGGATATTCAGATTCTACCATAATTCCAAATCAGTGTCCAAAGTTACTGGGCCTTTATATACACATGAATTAGAAACCTCAATCAAAAAGGTAGTCAAATTGTTACAAAATGGAGAATACCATACAGAACTTAATCTCTTGAAATGTAACAAGCCTCTTCCCAAATCTAGCAAACTTCAGTCTTTGAATGTATTCCTTGACTCTGAGGGAATTCTTCGTGTCAGAGGACGTCTTCGTCTCCAACAAACTCTTAAATTTGAACAAAAGCATCCTATGCTCATACCAAAAAATATTCACTTTACAAGTCTAATCATTAGACATTTTCATAGGGTCAATTTCCATGCTGGGCAGGAACTAGTTTTATCCCTCATTCGTCAGCAGTTTTGGATACCTAATGGTAAATCAGCTGTCAGAAAAGAACTACACAACTGCGTAGACTGTTTTAAGCTTGTGGCGAAGCCTGTCTCTCAAATGATGGGTGATCTACCCATCGAACGAATCACCCCTTGTCGTGCTTTGAAAAAGTAGGCATTGACTTTGCTGGACCTATCACGACAAAGTGCCAACATACTCGCAAGACCAGCAACTTCAAATCTTACATCTGCCTCTTCATCTGCATGTGTACTAAAGCAGTGCACCTTGAACTCGTATCTTCGCTATCAGCAGCAGCAATTTTGTCAGTACTGCGTCGATTTGTGTCACGCCGTGGCTATCCATCAGACATTTATTCTGACAACGGTACAAATTTCGTTGGTGCTTCAGCTTACTTGAAGGACTTGTTTAAATTACTTCACAACTCTAATGTCGAGGACTATTCGTCAAGCAAAAACATTCAGTGGCACTTCATTCCTCCATATGCACCGAATTTCGGAGGTGTGTGGGAAGCCTCAGTCAAACTAACAAAGCATCATTTGCTCAAAACCTTAAAGGCGGCTGTGCTGAACTTTGAAGAGTTAGCTACAATCCTGTGCCAAATCGAGGCGTGCATAAATTCACGTCCTCTTATCCGCTATCATCAGACTCTAAGGATCTCCAGGTGTTACCACCCGGACACTTTCTTATCGGGTGTCCCTTGCTTGAACTCCCTGATCACAGTCTGACTAACCAATCCTTGAGTCTTCATTCTAGGTGGTCTCTTCTGATGAAGTTGAAAAGGATGTTCTGGTCTTGCTGGCAGCTCTCCTACCTCAACACCTTGCAGTCCCGAACCAAATGGATGCAGGGCCAGAAAGACTTCACGGTAGGATCCCTCGTCCTAATCAAGAATCCAGCCTCTTTCAGCACCAGGTGGACTCCCGGAAGGATTGTGGCCACACATCCTGGAGCTGACGGAATATGCCGTGTCGTCACTATCCAGACTTCACGTGGAGTCATGACAAGACCAGTCTCTCAAGTTGCAGTCTTGCCCTACCACCATCGACTACATCTTCCCGCCCCCCGGAGGATGTTAAGAATAGTTGACTCCTTTCGCCGTCCAGAGATGGCGCCACGAACTGAACTTCATTTTCTGGAAGCCGGTGTGATTTCGGCGGGAAAATGACATTCGATTCAGAATATTCGGTTGTAATGGTCGCCATTCTTGTGATTATGTGTTGTGAAATGTTTTTCTTTTATCGTATATGTAAAGGCATGAGTGTGTGTGTGAAGCAAATATATACATGAAAGGTCGACTTGTGAAATCATTGGTGTTATTCATTAATAATCTTCATTTATATATCTTTCATTCAGCTTTATAAGAAATACTACCACCCTTTATGCGCCCAGCATGGAAAATGGCGGTAAGTCAAAATCCGTTCGTTATACAATTCATAATTGCATTCTACATGAAATTCAAAATCTAAAGTCTCATTCTCATTCATAACAGAGGTGTTCCATAGAATAACGATTACTTGATCGTTAAAGTATGAAAGACTGCACTCGAAGGTTCTATCTTCTTTTAGTCAGTTTTTTGAACCACTTAAATAAAAATTATACAGTAAAAATAATTGTATTCCAGATTTTATTTCAGTATATGTGAGCAAGAGTTAATTTCCATTGATAAAGTTCCGAATATTAAAACAACGTTTCGATTTGTATCAACAACTCCAGGGTGTGTCACTGGACAAGGATTTAAAAATTTCTCGTGTAAAAAACGTGTATCAGTAAAACGTGTACTTGCATCTAAAATAAAGTAATATGCAATACAACTCAAAGTGTTGACACAGCAATTCTTGCTCTCATAAATAATGAAAAGTAAAACAAAGGTATATTATAAAATTTAAATTAATATAATCTAATATTTTTATTTCAAAAAGTTAACACACAATGTTTTTATGAAGCAACAGTTTTTCATCCTAGCATATATTTTTTGATAATACTTAAATAGAACTATTTCTGCAACATATTCTTTTATTCCCTTTCTGTTTAATTAATGTTAGCAATATGAGCGATATATATATATATATAATAAATTATATCACCTGCTTTTCTTATCATTTATCTATTAATCATCCGCAATAGGGATAAAATATATTTTCGACAGATTTTAACTATTTATGACAATTAATTTATAAATAACTTTTAAATTCTTTATTTTTGGCTTTAATGGTCTGTCATTAGTTGTTTTATAGAATAACTATGTAAAGTATGAAATTTTTATCTATTATGTACTTTAAATGACTTACATATAGAAAAAGAAAGATAAATAGTTATTTCAAGTACAGAATATAATCTGATAGTATCTGCATTTGGAGAGATTGCAATCTACATTAGTCCTCGTTAATAGCGCCAACGTAGACTCTCGAAATAACTTTATCCTTCGTTGCTGTAATGTGAGAAAATTACCATGCTATTGTTGAAAATAGTATTGATAATGGTAATTATAGAGGCATTCGATTGTAAGGTCTCAACTCATATTCCTTATTCTTCTTACTTGCTACCTACTGAAAATCATCTGTTTTCCTCTTACCCAATATATATCTATAAGAGTTAATATACCCATTCTTCAAACGGGTGAATTGAAAAATTAAACAATATAGATTGAAGGATAAAGAAGTTTCTAATGAGTTAATTTTACTTAAACTGCAAACTAAGCAAAAAAAAGTTTTTTTGCATATCTCAGCTGAACAAAAAAACAAACATTTTCATTAAATTTCAAGTCTGTAGATGTAATAGCTAAGATAAAGGATTTTTTTTTATTTATTTATAACGCCCCGTAACTCTCCTGTGGATTGATTTATGAAAACACCTTCCTAAGCTGATCTCTACTTAGCAAAAGTAACACATTGTTACAGATTTTGTGTAGTGAACGCTTAAAATAGAGTAAATAATTTATATCTGGATGTGTAATACGTTAATATTACTTTCTGTTGTATTTATTTTATGTTAAAATTGTAATATTCGCACAAAACGCCATTCTTTACATTATAACGGCGATTCAATGGAAACATAGCGAATTATTGGTGATGGAATCAAGTTGGCAACTTGGCAACTGATTGATCGTTGTAGAAGTCGACATGCTGTAGCACCACCTGGTAAGCAGCTGCAACAAAAATGATAGCACAAAAACCTTCTCCACAAAAAATACATATGCATGCCAATTTCCATAGTGATCGGTTTAACGGTGTTGGAGTAAAACGAGGTTATATATACAAGCATCCATTTTTATATATATAAATAATCAATGATGCAAAGAACACTTGTGTATTTGATTTTTCTAAAAAGGAAAGTGTGCTCTTCTACAAAAAATGTTTTATGTGAATTTTGCCTTTTTTATTGTAAGTATTTAACAGTAATTTTATATTACTCAAGCATTAATCCTACGCTATACTTGGTGTATAAGACAGGAAATTTGGAACTGTTTTAAAGTTCAGTTAAGGGAGTCTGCTTATACAAAGATCCTTTTACCTCGGATAAAATATTATTCAGAAAAATGAGGTTTATAACATTTTCCTTTATTCATGCGTAAGTAATTTGCACTTTATAGCGTCTTAGGCCGGCGTGGTTGGTTTGTCGCTGACCTTCTGCACCTAAGGTTTCGGGTTCAACCCCGGCACAAGTCGGATGATTTTCATGATGCAGAAAATTGACTGCGAACATGTCGTATGATTATACGGCATGTAAGAGATTCCTAGAGTATCTGTTTGGCTTGAGAGCTCTCGTCAAAATTAAATCCTAGTACAGGTTCCCACCATCAGAGCTCAGGTACCTCCATCTAGGGAGGAAACTGGGCTTGAAAGTAACGTGTGGTGGTTGGCATCAGCTTATACAGTGCCTCACTAAAAAACGATACCACCTTCCGGGAACGTACTAGGTCTGCAATGGTAAAACACCAATCCTCAGCCCATTAGAAATTTTTTAAAAAAAACGTCTTAGGTATTTGAATGGGACTTTTATTCTAAAAAGAAATAAAAAACAAATGTGACGTAAATCCTTCAAAATTAGTGTCAAAATCCGAGCTTCTGTACCTTTCTTAAAATTTGCATTCACTCATTGGGTAGGCTGAATGCATATGTTCACTATGCGGTGAATTTTTTTCCGGGGCTTAAAAGTTAAGTCAACCATCACCTGTCATATACAAACTTATCTTCTCTATCCTTTTATCTTTTCCGATAAGAAGTTGAACAGAAGGTAAGACTAGGACAAATAACGTACAAAATGTCAAATGAATGGGAAAAGATGGGGCAGCCTCAAATAAGAGTAATAGAAATTAATCTTAATTAATAGAAATTATCGTCATTGGCCTCTTACTTTACTGCATTTCGGATTTTATCATCCCGTAAGTACATATTAGAACATTTTAAGTGGTTTTTTTTTTCAATTCGGTAAACGATGAACAAATTTTGAATTTTAAATAAATTTCATCTTAAAAATTTTCAAAAAATTTCTAGCATACTTTTATGCATTCCTTTTAGCTGCAAGGAAAACTAAGAAAATTGACTTTTCACTCAGGAAAATAAAATTTATAAGACCAGTATGTATCAAGTTATTCACAGTATATTTCTTACAATCCTCAGAAATCCATCACGAGCTATTATTTTAGTCGGAAAAACAATTCATTCATTTCATTTCCGTTTTATCGAAAAAGACATAATTGCACCGGGGAAAAAATCTTGGAGCAAAACAGAACGGTTTATTTTTTTAAAAAAGCATTGATGGAAAATACAAAAAAAACATAAACTGATTTCAGGAAATTGAAATTATTTAGATTTCAGGAAATCACTGTAACCACAGCCATTTCCTTCTTGTCAGATAGGGAAATCCGGATGGGTAATTTATTTTTTCTTTTCAAAATCCGAAATGCATGCAATTTATTTATTCTTTTTTTAAGAATTTTATCAAACTTCTTTTCATTACTTCGCTTTTTTTTTCATTGGAAGAATCTTTCTATTTAATTTTAAGTAGTAATTAGCATTAAATATAAATTACAGAAAAATAAAATAAAGAAATTGAATATGTATATCCATTTAAAACTGAATAAAGTGTGTTTCCCTTACAACGGAAACCACCTAATATTCTTTTTCTATGATAATTAGCATCCATTAAGAAAAATGCTCAATGATGCTTGAGTGTTTATTTTTAAAATAAAAAAAAGAAAGAAGAATTTTTAATTTATTTATATTAGGGATTCTTCGTTGGAAAAATAGGAGTTCCCGATAACTCTATTGTATGCCAATCATCTTTTCTTTTTTCTTTTTTGCGAATGTATAAGAGAATATTCAAATCAAAAACGCAACTCTATTTTGGCTCGAATCTTGTAATGCCAAGTAATATACACGGCAGATATTCCTGGAAGTTTGTAAAAAGCCTTGCAAAATAGATAAAATTTGTATATGAAAAAGAGGGATGGATTCCACGTTATTAAAAAAAACTTTTTTTTAAAAAAATTGAACAGAGTGATGAGAAATAAACTTCATACGTCCTAATATACACTGGTGTGCAAAACGTACAAAGTAGGTGTTTTTTTTCCATAACTCTACGAGAAGTCATTTGAAAGATAGGAAATTCAGAAAGGAGAGGCAGCATTTTATACTTAAACGATGACGAAAGGACTGTTGCTCAAAAATGAATACAATATGGAATTAATAAAAAAAAAAGTCTTGATTGAACTCATTATATATGATTTTCTATCCAAGAGAAAGAACAACAAGCAGTTTTTCCTTAGTATGGGATATGCCCTCCCCTTATTGTCCTGGTTGTTTCGCACCCTCTTTCTATTCTTAACACCAGATTGTCCAACAGCTCTTGAGGTAAAAGTGTCCATTTGTCAGTCAACATCTGTTTTAGTTGTTACTTGTTCCCCAGAGGATGTAATCGTGCCAAAAGTCGTAAGCATCCCGCACATATTCTATGAGATTTAAATCAGGGAAGAACGCTGGCTAATCCATTTCAGTGATATCTTCACTTTCCAGTAGCTGCTGAACATTAGCAATTTGGTGTGGTCGCGAATCATAAAGAAAGTCTGGCCAATAGCACCTCGTAAAGACGTACATGAGGAAGGATGTCCTCCTTACAATAATAATATCCGATTGCAGAACCTTTGTCGAAAACGTGGAGCTCAATCCATCCATTCAGTATAATGCCTCCCCAGACGATAACTCCAGAATCACCGTAACAACTCCTTTCTGTGAACTGTGATAAAAACGTGTCCCAGCCTCTTTCCAAATCAACTGGTGTTGAGAATCACTTGAGGCAATGAAACGACTCTCATCCGTAAGGAGAACACGATTCCATTGATGAGATGTCCAATCTTTGTACTCATTACATCACTTTAAACGGTGTTGCCCATGATCAACTTTCAAAAGCATGCAGCGTTCAACACGGTGACCAAATATCTGTGCTGAGTTGCTGTACACAGTTGCTGCGCAACGGCGCTTCTTGACTGGTATCAGGGTATTTTTGTCTGCAGGACGATATACCGGTCATTCACAGCGGTTGTTTTCCTAGGGAGGCCACCACCAACCTTTCTAACTGCTGTACTTGTTGCTTGGAAGGTTTACCAAGTACGCGAAATGACACTTTTGTTGATTCCGAACTCTTCAGTTACACTGGTCAAACTACGCTCCTCTTCCACCTATCCGATCATTTTTCCACATGTTAGGTCATCCAGGTGATTTCCTGTAGCCATATTTTATG
>BMAO01012755.1:0-15300 GCA_019973975.1 Trichonephila clavata
TCTTCGTTAAACTCTTTTACAGAGAACCATTCTACATGCATCAGATTGCATGGACAGTCAAATTAAATTTGGTAGGACCACACCGAATCTCTCTACCCGACCATTTCCATCAGTTGCTCAATATTTTGACACACATCCACCATCACCATGGCGAGATGCCCCCTATAGCAAAATAATAGAAACGTTTTCTGGAGCGTTCCATGCATTCATCCAGGGTTTCCATGAAAGATTCGCCACCTTCAGAGCAATAAATTTAACTTCAAACATTTTCACGGGAAACTTTTCGTACAAGAAGCGTAAATGCAGCATAAATAAAAGGAGGAGGTATGATTCCGTGACCAAGTGTATCTTTCCAGGGGGAAGTTTCAAAGCATCCAGCCATTGTTTCACTTCCTTTTCCATGTTGTTGGGGGGAGATAATTTGTCACATTCTTTTGTATAATGGCCGCTAGTCTAATATTGACTCGAATGTTGTTGGACATTAAAATGTAATGAATCCATTGGGACAGCTGCAACTGCCGTTGCGAAAGGGGTATTTTTTCTAATGGTAAACGCAAAACTTCCAATTCCTCAGAAAACTCACTGCCAAGTCCACAAAGCATTGTGATGTTTAAAGGTGCCATGTAATGAACTTTTTGCCAAAAGCTTGACATGAGATGAGGCATGGAGTCAACCAGCAGCTCACCAAGCTTTTAAACTATTCTCCTAGAAATTTTTTTTTAAGATTGTTTGTTGTGCACAGACAGAATGTTTGAATTTTTTTTCCACAATTGCTCTTATTACAGAGAATCATTTATTCTGCATGTATCAATGCTTTGGTTAAATGAAAGGTTTTCAACAACACTTATGAAATCCATACTGTGGCAACCCTCACTCTCGGGGTTTTTCAATTTACGTTCGAGTCTCTCATTACGTTTACGTATGTATGCCTCCAGAATACTTTCTGGTTCCTCTTTGGACGGACCCCATGCAATCTTTCAGGTAGAGCGGTCCCTATAATCTCTCAGCTCTGCCTTTGCAAAGTTGTCCTGAATCTCTCAGGTTAGAGTTGTCCCTGGAATTTTTCAGCTCTGCCTTTGCAAAGTTGTCCCTGGAACTTCAGTAAGTTCCGAATCTTCAGTTAGAGTTGTCCCTGGAATCTTTCAGGTTGACCTTTGTAGAGCGAGTAGATTCTTCCTCCTCAGGAATAACTGAGTGACATTCTATTCCATAACGTTCGTAAATAATTTGGTTTTCGCAAGGCAATTGCAGAAAGATGGGTTCCTTTCAGGCGTTCAAGGGGCAGGTCTTGGGATATACGGGCAAAGGCTTTTCTAGAGCGTTGATGGACGGTGGAGGGTTGAATAAACAGTCTTGAAGGGATGTGTCAGACAAGGGTTTACCTTCCATACAATCGCTCATATCAACATTTGGGAATGGGTCCTGTTCTCCAACTCGAAACAGGCTCGTAAAAGATTTCCATAGCTTCTGGTACCAGCGATCAGAAGACATGATGCGCTTGAAAATAAAAATTGGAATGCCAAGCCAAAGCCAACATTAAAAACTTTGTTGAGTATATTCTGAGACGAGATGGAGGCGTGAGTGAGTGAGTGAGTGAATGTAGGGTTTAATGGCGCAAGAGCCGATTTCGGCTAAGCTGCGCCAATCAATCGTTAAAATATTAAAAATCCATTTAAAATACTCAAATATTGTTAAAAGCTCACACAAAAAAATAAATAACAATCAGATTTTGGTGGGGCACACCCCACCAAGTCAGATAAGGTTAAAACAGTTGAGAAAAAGAAAATCGAATATAAAATATTTTAAGTAAAAATTGCTAATAACAAGTTTTTGGTGGGGATTACCCCCACCAAGTCCGATAAGTGTGATTCAATCACGTCCCCTCCGGTGCTTGGTCGGAGTTAAATATTTTTTTTCCATTACTTCGTCCGCTTCTGCTTCGACATCATATATAAGCATGTCCTCTTCTTCTTCTTCGGAAGTCTGTACGGGAGAACTCTTTATCGGTATATGTGGTGCCATTTTTATATGTATTGCTGTTTCGTTTAGTTTTTGTAGAAACTTTTTCCTTCTTGTTCGTTTTTTGGATTTTTCTTTTTAAATATTGTATATAGATGCCGAAGGGGGTTGAGTACAGGAATTGGATGTGGAAGCGGATATGTTTGATGAAGTTTCCATAGGGCTGAACATAGGGTTGGTGGTGGAAAGTATTGCAGCAGAAATAGGAATTGGTGGCTGGGGCTCTGATACTGTAGTGGCTATTGAAGAGATTGAGGGCAAGAGGTGTGCTTGGGTTGAAGATGATGTGGAAACAGCAGGAGTGGATGTTGGTATATCTGGTTTTGGGAGGGATGAAATTGATTTGAGTAAATTTAAACTTGGACATTTATTTTTGTTATATTTTCATCGGTTTGTGTAGAATTATTTACAGTAGAGGGTTTGGCAACTTGAGCATAAGTTTGAGGTAACTGTGGAACTATTAATTTACGTGCTTCTGGATATGAAATATTATTATTTGTTTTGATTTCCTGTATCTGTTTCTCTATTTTCCATTTAGGGCATAATTTAGAATCCGATGAATGGGGCTGTGAGCAGTTAATACATTTAAGCTCTAGAATGCAATCTGTGGAAGCATGTCCAACAGATGCACATCTAGAGCAAGTAAGTTGTCCACGGCAGGAAGTTTGTGAATGCCCGAACCTCTGGCACTTAAAACAGCGCAGAGGATTCGGTATGTATGGGCGTATTTTACAGTTCAGGTAGCCGGCTTTTACGGATGTGGGTAGTTTTGGGCTATTGAAGGTTAAAATTAAGTGTTTGGTTGGAATAATATTTGCATATTTTTTAATTGTAATTCTTCTGACCTGAATTACACCCATGGTCAGAAAATCCATCAAGATTTCTGCTTCAGAGGTGGTCAACAGGTCAGATTCAGAAATGACACCGCGGCTGGAGTTTAGGGATTTGTGAGGACTCACTGTCAAAGGGGATTCTAAAAAGGTTGTTGCCAACAAAAAAGATTTTGTTTACAAAGCAGAGGAAGTTTCAACCAGTAGGTCACCAGAACGTAATTTTTTCACGGATTTAGGTTCTCCACCTATTCCTTGAATAGCTTTCTGGATTGCAAAAGGAGATTTTCTGGACATTTCGTTATTTGGTAAAGATAAAATTAAAAATCTAGTGTAGGTAGAAATTTTGTCAACGTTAAGAGTGGGTAAAATAAGGCCTTTACCCGGGCCATTCAGAATTGGATCCATAAGCGTAGAAAAATCTTCATTCTGGCGTGGCTCCACCCACCACGGAGTCCAACAAGGGAGGCAGTGTGCCGGTCATCTGGCAATTGCCAGGCACGGCGCTTACCTGGAGTACACCCAGAATATATAGTGCTACAGCATCAGGGCGAGGATCCAACGGGTAAACCCGCCACCCCTTATCTGCAGCACTAACCCTACAGCAATGTCTCCGAAGAGACTCATCACCAGCCGATTGACAGGAGCGGGCTCACTCCTGCCACCCGTCTACAGCGAAGCGTGGGCCAAAGGGTACGCAAAAGGTATCCCCAGGACACCATTTTCCTCCTTACGGGACGCCGCACACGGCAAACATGCGGGTCGGAAAACCAACGTTGTTAGTAAGAAAACAAAGAAATAATACGAACATCAAAATAAATTGTCGGGAAAAAAAATATTAAACGAATTTAACGCAATACAAAACGAAAAATATAGTATTATTAATGAATATTTTGAGTAATCTAATAAAAAATTAATCAATAATTTTGTACATGTGAATTTCGAAAATTGTTTGTAGTCTAGACGGGAAAAGAAAGAAAGGGAAAATTGAATGACAAGAGGGTCGAAAATAGAGAAGGATCACTAGGGTAGCCCGGGTTCGTGACACCCGATTTTACCAAAGACAGTAAACCCCTTGGGAAAAGGAAAAGATCACTAGGGTACCTCGGGATTGTGACACCCGTACTCACCTAAAGAAGGTGAGCCCCCTGAGGGGACGAGATGGAGGCACAAAGTGTCTACACGAAAACTTGCAACTTGCATCAAGCTTTCCACTTTTAAAATGCATCCTTAAAAAAAAAAAATTTTTTTTTACTTGTATAGATCAGTTTTGACAGTTGTTTTACTTTTACATTTACAAATAGAATCACACACAAATTTTTTTTCTTGTTACTTTTTTATTCTTTACGAATCACCATGCACCAAATTGCAAGGTTCTCGTTTAGTCAATCGTCTCCACAACAAGTAGGCTTTTGTGATGGCACAACTTTTTCGGTGGCACATTTTGCAGGGATATTTCAATTTATTCGGTTCGGGATCCAAATAAACGTTCATTTGCTCGGGAGCCATTCTTCTCAACGACATTAACAAACCCGCCACATACACATCCATATCTTTACATTCGACGAGAGCTTCCATCACACGTGTTTCCCATTTGGCCACGAGAGGATATCGAAACCAGAGCGTGTCCATGACCACCACACATTCCGATTCGACTACTGCCAACTCTGCCAATCCTCCTGGTTGATGGCGAGATATAAACTGAACGGGAGGTTCAGCATTTGCCCAAGACGTGGATTCCATAGCATCCATGATTTATTCACCTTGTTTAATACAGTGGTTAAATGTAGCGGTTAAATGGCAGTTTTAGTGGTTAAATGTAGCGGTTAAATGGCAGTTTTAGTGGTTAAATGTAGCGGTTAAATGGCAGTTTTAGTGGTTAAATGTAGCGGTTAAATGTAGTGGTTAAACACAACGATTAAATGTAGTGGTTAAATACAACGATTAAATGTAATGGTTAAATACAACGATTAAATGTAGTGGTTAAATACAACGATTAAATGTAGTGGTTAAATGGCAGTTGTAGTGGCTAAATACAACGATTAAATGTAGTGGTTAAATATCAGTTATAGTGGCTAAATATAACGATTAAATGTATTGGTTAAATAGCAGTTATAGTGGCTAAATATAACGATTAAATGTAGTGGTTAAATAGCAGTTGTAGTGGCTAAATACAACGATTAAATGTAGTCGCTAAATAGCAGTTATAGTGGCTAAATATAACGATTAAATGTAGTGGTTAAATGCTTTTAGCAACAAAAGCTTTAAAGGTTTTCAGCTTCCCATTTAGAAATGAATCAATTCAATGACGATTCGCCCTCCGTCGCACATTTCTTGACACTTTCCTCCTTGGTGTCTTCCTCAGCGGGCCTCTTCTTTTTCGTCTTGTCCATCTGTTCTCGACGCCATTCGGCAAGGTCGGCCGTTTGCCCACGTACATACTCGACGTACATGTCTTTATACTCGGTGTGGGTGCAGGTTCCATTAAAAATGCTTTCCAAAAATGATCGGCATTCTTGGGGTGAATTCACCACGTCATAGCGGTACAACAGGCGGACGGCTCGGACGTGTTTGCCACGCAAATCTTGGGCGTCGTATCGAAACAATTCCACATATTTCTTGGGATCCTCTTCCTGGTAGCCATCCATGGCAAAGAATTCGTAAATGGTTTTGGGATCGGTGACTTTGTTCAAAATGCTCACCAATTTGATCAAATCCGAAGATCGGACATAATCTCGACCCAAAATACGTTCCACACAATGTTGTTCGTCCAAGGTGGCATTTTTGGAACGTTGCGTCCAGATTTTGAGCAAATCCTGGTAAAAATTCGAATCCATCAGGTAGGGAGCCTGGCGAGACAATTCCAAGACATGGGACCAGGGTAGATGGAAAGAATCAGACACTCGCTTCAAGATGCGTGTGACAAGAGTCTCATAGGTGAGATGTGGATTGTCAGAGGTTTCAATCTCTTGTGCAAAGAGACCGTAGGGTGAAAATTGTTTGTCCTCCATGATACTTGATTGTAGAGTAAACGTCGAGCGTTTTGACTTTTAAACTATTGTACTAAAAAAAATTTTTTTTTTAAGTAAGCTTAAAGAATTTTCATTTTACAGCTTGGCAAGTATAATGAAAGAAATCTGGTGAAAGGATTTTTACTTGAACAAGTCTTGTGAAAGATATTACTTGGCAAGTATGCTGAAAGAATTTACTTGGCAAATCTGGTGAAAGATTATCAAATGTGACACGGTATATTGTTTTTACGTGTCTCGGGAACCACTACCATAACTTTTGGATTCAATGATCGCAAGACATGAATCGTTTGAGGCATCCGAGCAAACACTTTGGATGAATTTTGTTTATTGTTGAAATTGCTTTTAAACTCAGACTCGGTCACCATTTGAAAAAATTGTTCTCTGGGTGATCCCATTGTTTCCTCCATAGTCTCGTCACCAGAGGCTTCCCTAGTTTCATTGCGAGTCTCGTCACCAGAGGCTTCCCTGTTTTCATTGCGAGTCTCGTCACGAGAGGCTTCCTCCGTTTCGTCTCGAGTCTCGTCACCAGAGGCTTCCATTGTTTCGTCTCGAGTCTCGTCATTTTGACCCTCCCTAGTCATTTCTCGTTGAATATTTAGAATAGCTTCCTTCGTTTCGTCTCGAGTCTCGTCATTTTGACCCTCCCTAGTGATTTTTCGGTGAATATTTAGAATCGCTTCCTTCGTTTCATCCACCCTAGGTTTTAGAGAGGCGGGGGAGAGGTATTGCTTCAAGAGTTGCATTTCCATTTCTCGCTGCCTTTCCACGTCTGTAATAAATTCTCGTATCCATTGAGATACGTTGACTGTGTGTTCGTGAGGGGTCTCGACCACCACCAATTTCGGGGACGGTTTGTAGGAACGTTCAAATAATCGGGGACCCATCACATAGGCCCATCCAGTATCGAGGGCGTTGGAAAATCTTTCGGCCATGGGTACATTTTCACGGTACAGAATTCGATAAGCCACGTCCCTGGGGACCAACTGGGCCCGTTCAGTCTGTGTGGGAAAGATTTGGAAAGAGGGTAACACGTCTCGTCCCCGGACCAGGTCATACAGAAAACGTTTGGCAAAGGCACTGCCATTTCTTTTACCGAGCAGGTGGGCGAGATCAAAAATGCGGAAATATAATAAACTATCGGCACCTACCAAGACACCCAGAAAGGGGCCGTGGGAGTGGAGAGCCAGCTGAAACCACATGATGAGAGATGTGTGAATCTAGATGCTGCAAACGATGCACGAGCAAATTATTTTGTCTGTTTGCAGATTAATCCACAATTTATCTTGCAGAGCTTTTAAACATTAACATGATAATAATAATAAAAATTTTTTTTCATAACTTGTAACTTGTGCTAACAACTGTAATCAAACATTCATAGTAAGAAGATATTGTTTTGAGAGCTTTGATGTAATCGATAGTCAAATACTTTTGGGGGTTTCACAATACAGGTGTAAATGTCCACAACTCTCCATTCGGTAGTCGGGTTGTCCTTGTGGGTATTCTCGTGCCACGTTCCGATTCCATGTGTAATCCACTACTGGATGGAGAGGGTGAAGCATGTACCCTTTGCAATACGGTGGGCAAGGGCACTTTAGTAAAATTTGGAGTAGGCTTCACTATAGCGACGGGTCGTTGAACATTGGAATCCTTTCTTTCCACGTAAAATGCATTTCGTTTTGAAAATGTCTTTGACTCTGCTCCTCTTTACTAAAAGGCATCGTATAAGGAGCACTCTGATTGTTACTCTTGTTTTGGCGCATGACCCACAAATTCATGATTCTTGCTTTGCTTACTCATCTTTCTCCTCCAGCAATTGGTTCAAGCTAGTAATGATTCGTTTGCCCAGTGATTGAGCGTGTCTCACAGGTTTCATTTGCAGATACGCTTCCAATTGCCAAAGATGTGGGTTTTTGCGATGGATACTCCAAAAAGTTTGAGAGTATGACCTTACGCAAACGGGGATGGTGTGAAATTTCAGTTCCAAACTAGGATAATGATAGCTCAACGAACGTAGGATCAAATTACGCATAGCCGCGGGGGTCACAATGCCATCCTCAGTTACATAGGGTGCTATCAAAGGATGGTTTTCTTTGTAAAAGAATCCAGTTTCGGTACGTTCAAATTTGAGATTCACAAAACCATGGATTTTGGAAGCATATCCATAAAATTCCAGATGAGTACCAACTCGACAAGGTAAAATTTGATTTTCCACCAAGATGGGAAATGTGACCTTGGGAACAATAATGAAGTAATAATGGTCCGACTTGAAAATTTCAATCATGATGAAAGTGTTGAATGCAAGACTCGGCTCTCAGTACTTAAGTGATACCATAAAAAAATGTTTTTTTTAAAATTTTTTTTTTTTAGTGTATAGTTTGTAATTTGTTCTCTGACAAAAGTTTTGCACAACAAAACAAAATGATTATTTTTCTTGCCATCATTTGGGAGCAAACAAATACCTTTGGTTCCATCTTGACAAAACTCTGGATTGTCGTTTCAACACGAGAATCTGGTTTCTCTATTGTTTCATCCAATTTCATGGGAATAGAAGAGCACGTTGTTTCCTCAGATTTCCACGGGAATGGATGAGTTGGTTGTTTCATCCGATTCCATGGGAATGGAGGAATTTAATGACGTTCTTTCATCCGATTCCACGGGAATGGATGAGTTCAATGACGTTCTTTCATCCGATTCCATGGGGAGGGAGGAATTCAATGAGGTGGCTTCAACAGAGTAATTGTGGTCAGAAAAATTTGTCTCTATTCTTTCATTAGACTCCATGGTCAAGTCAGCCATTTCACTAGATTCCACGGTCAAGGCAGCAGTTTCATGTGTGACCAGGCAAGCAGTCTCCCCACTCGTGAGGCAAGCAGTCTCACCCGTCGTAAGGCAAGTGGTTTCAATCACGGGTTGAGATACATTGTGAGGATCGGATAAAATTGAGTCGAAAAACAATTCTTCTTTCGGGTTGGGGTAATCTGTGGAGATGGGAGCTTTCACTGGAATCCATTTTTGAGATTTGACTTCTTCTCGACGAACTCTGTACACATCGAGTTTGAAATGATGAATCCACTCGGGTATAAACACACTTTTAGCGTCAGGGAAGTCCACCAGGGTCAAGGTAGGACCCTTTTTAAACTTGTCGGTAATCTTTCGCATACCTGATGGGTGAGCATAGGCCATGGTGAGGACCTTTAAGAATAAATCTCTCATCACGACATTTTCAGAATGCAGGATGGAAAACAATCCTTGGATGTTGACTAAACGGGTATATATATAATATATATATAATATATTATATATATATATATATATATATTGTGGATAGTCTTGGGATACAAGCGATGAGAAGGCAAGACATTTTTGCATGGAAACACAAAGGAGGTAAACTTGGAGTGAATATGGCGAATCTTTAACAGTTGACCAAGATCCCAAACGCGAAAGTACAAAAGACCATCCACCCCAATCAAGACTTAGACTGGGGGGATTGAAGCATTAAGAGCCAACTGGAACCACATGGCAAGATGTTGAGTTGCAGTTCATAAAGGCTTTTATACTATGAATCAAAAAAAAAATTTTTTTTTCAAATGAGAGGTACAATTTTAAACTTACAAAGTTTATTGTTTTCAAGTTTACAGATTACATAGGTGTTTCAAGTTTACAGATTACATAGGTGTTTCAAGCTTGCAGGTTACATACATTTCAATTTTGTAGCTTGCAGATCACACAAAGGCAGTTCAGGCTTGTAGATTACAAAAAGTCAATTAAGGCTTGCAGCTTACATAGTTCAGGCTTGCAGGTTACACAAAGACAGTTCCGGCTGGCAGGTTACACAAAGACACTTCCGGCTGGCGGCTTACATAGTTCAGGCTTGCAGGTTACACAAAGACACTTCCGGCTGGCGGCTTACATAGTTCAGGCTTGCAGGTTACACAAAGACAGTTCCGGCTGGCAGGTTACACAAAGACAGCTAACACACAGACGTTACGCATTTGGTTCTTCTTCCCTCCAGCGGAAACACTTCATTATTTCGTGGACGATGGTATCGGCGCGGTGTTCTTTTCCCACACATTGCATCACGTCGGGAAGGAGGCGGTCTAAATACATGAACGTCGCCAGATCCGTGGCTCCAATCGAAAGGTCCCATCCATGATTGTCCCTTTCCAGGTAGTTTTTTAATAAGCGAGACTGAAGAAAAGGTTCCAGCTCCTCTTGGGGGACTCGAACAATATCGTGATGATCCCAACCTTCATCTTCTGTCATGAGAGAATGGGAATGTTTTAAATTTTTCACAATGTCCTGATAGGAAAAGGATTGCAGGTTTTCCAGACTCGGGCGAATCTCAACTTGCTTGTTGTCGAATGGACTGGCAAAAAAGATGCGACAAGGCACCCATTGTCTTTGATAGCGCATCCACTCAATGGAAACGAGGTAGTCGCAATTGGGTCGGCTGGCCATGACTGGAACAAGAACTGGAGCAGCAAGGAGATGCGTTTGAGATGCAATGAGCAGCTGATGTGAAGTCGTTGAGATGTGTGCTCGCTTATAAAGGCACCAAGCAAAAAAAAAAATCCAATCTTGATTTTTTTTTCAATGATTGTATCAAGCACCAAGAGTCTTCTTCATTGATGGAATTGAGCAAGCTTTGTATCAATTGTTCCATCGTGCCTGGTATAACTCCAACTCTGCTGTCGCGTCATCCTCGGAAAGACTTTCAGATATCATGTCATCCTCGGAATGACTTTCAGATTCCATGTCAGATTCAGAATCCCAATATGGATAGCCATCAGAATTTGAATTAGTTTCAGAATCCGTGTCGGAGATGACAGCTTCCGCGTCAGAACCAACAATGTCTCGTAAAACGCTAAAGGCAAATCCAGAAGGACCACACCCAATTCGAGTTTTGTCTCTTTTGCGTATTTTACCACGACAATAAGGACATGTATCTTTTTGGTTCTCCACCCATTGTTGTAAACACTTTGAATGAAAAGTGTGTTTGCATAGAATCAGGGTGTATAGTTCAGAATCATCATCACAGCTGAAACATATGGAGCAATTCATTTCCGCTTCATTGTTGGAATGTGACATCTTTGACCCTAGAAATGGATCCAAGCACATGGATAGTGCTTTACGATTTCTGGAGGGTCCCCAGTGAAACCAACTTGATTCACCAAAATGATAAAAATTATCCACGGGGGACAAAAAAATGTCGGGTGTCTTGTGATGTACTGCAAGAGATGGAGGCATTGTATCATATTCACTTTAAAAGTCCAAGCAGATGACACTGAGCTTTAAACATATAAAGTATTACTTTACAAATTTTTTTTTTAACAATATATGTCAAGGTAGCAGCTTTGCGATTTTCTTTTGTTGGTTCTTAGTGAAGCAGGACATGTCTCTCACGACGCTTTACAAGCTCATCAATTCCTCCTCGAATATTGTCGTTCGTTGTCCAATTTGTTTTGAATCCATGACCTTTGGACAATACTATCATAGACATGCTTTGAAAGAACATTCTTTAAAGAATCGTAAAGAGTGCGTTTTTTGTATGGGGTTTAAATCTTGGCCTCATGGGCAAAGAATGAAGCGTGAGAATGTGCAACATGTCGTGGAATGCTTAAGGCGTTTCGTAAACCCCCCAAACAATGCCTCCCTTAGGATGAATTATGACGAAATGGATGAAGAAATTTGTGAATGTCAACATTTTGTTTCAATCCCACGTGATATGTTGGGTCGATCCAGAGATGCGAACAATGCAATTTTGTACGAATCATTATTTGAAAAACCTGAAATGTGGAGGAGCGATGGAGTGAAATTAACTGAGAGTAGTGTTTGGGCGAAGATGTTTACGGAATCATTCAACGTTATCGGAAAAAAGACTTGAATTGGTTTCACATCATGGTGAAACATGACGCGTTTCCCATATTTTACCGCGAAATGGAAACTATTTAAAATGAAATTGTTGTTCTTCCTTTCTGGTGTCTGTGTGATGGGTTGATGGCGGGAAGTGCTAGAGTCCAGCATCGGCACATGATTTTAGCATGTGAGCTAGATGGTACATTTGAGTCTGTTTGGACGAAAAAATTTAGATATAATATTCCAAACAATGGTATGGCCAAAAGACGCAACAAAATTGAGAGTGTATTTCATTTGGTACGAACGATTGTGTACGTGAGTCGACAGAGAGCTTCCTGTGATGGAAGAATTTTGAAAAATTTGAGATTCCAATAAAACTTCCCATTTTTACATCAATCGTCCCATGCACGAGCATAGTATTGCGTTTCTCTGTACCTTATTTCCAGGTGGGGTTGAAAGGTTACTCATGGAACAAAATGGGGGTAAAAAGGTGGTGGATTGGGAAGAAGTAGCCGTGCGTGTAAGCGACTTGCATCGTCACTTAAAATGGGGTGTACCATCAAAGTGATTGGTTGGAAGCATTTATACTGTGCCATTCCCCTTGACCGACGGTTCAAACCTACTGAGGAAGAAACGCCTCTATATTTGAGCTTGTACAACAATAAGAAAATGTATTTGAAAGAAAGAAACCTAGGAGATCGAGAAGAGTGTTGTTCTTTAAGATGCCTCCGAGATGAAATGTATACTTTGTCACCCGCACAACAAAAAACCATGAATCAAATTAAAACAGTGAAAAATAAAACTATAATAGAACGAAACTTTTACTGGCAAAATAAATTGGCTGTTTGTTTTGTCGAACGAGATGTCATGACAAAGAAAATGGCTTACTTGACAGCAAGACAACAAAAGTAAATTGTACGTACACATTTAAAAAAAAAATTTTTTTTTTAAGAGAGATTGATTGTAAATTTTATTTGCTTCTGAAAGATATTTCAAACACCTTAAAGATATTTTAAACTTGCCTCACTTCAAACCCTCACATTCTTTTTTGTGGATCTTACAAAATGTTCCGTTAAGGACTTGTAAAATGACCCTTTTCAAACTTTATTTGCCTCATTTCAAACCCCACGTTTGAAAGTGGATCGTCAGAGTTTTATATGAGCAGCTTCCCATTTAAAAGTGAATCGTATGTAATTTCCCCTTGCACACTTTTATCGAAACCCCAAAATCAGGGGTCCCAGTGCCTTTATCGCTATACCATTCACCTATGGCAATCACTGTAAAATAGGAAACGCCTCTCGTTTTACAGTTGTTACCATATACTCAATACAGTCGGTCGAAAAAATTGTCGAGCACCGTGACCCGTTCAAAAAATGATTGGAAACGGAAAACGACCTTTTTTGAAACGAAGTCTTTTTTGCATGAAACCCTCCACGGTATTTTTGTTGTTTTTTATTATGTTTCTGTATCCATTTGTCCTATTTTTGTTGTCATTTACACCTATTTCTCTTTACATGTTTCGTTTCCCCTTTTTCTCTTCACATGGCTCTTTTTCTATAATTCCTGTACCCCTACATGTTCGCCGCCATTTTGTGTCAAAATGCAACAGTGCAGGGAACTATGCGGAAAGTTTTCCTACAAAAATGTCAGGAGCAAAATTTTTCAAATTCCTCCGAAAAATATTTTTGATGGGCGCGAGAAAATTTTTCAGCCCATCCCAGACGAATGATTTAAAACGGGGAATGATCCACAAATGAAATGGAGGCATGTCAGGGGGGCGATCCACAAATGAAATGCAGATGCTTCAAGCTTGGTGTGTCTTGAAAGCCACAACCCATGAAATATAGGCATTTCAACGTTGGTATGTCGAGAAAAGACAGAATCATTCCAATATGGGTGTGTGTCTTGTTAGAAAATTGGGGACGACCCATCTCACGACTTTCCAATCTTGGCGTGTCAAGGAAACATGGAGGTCTCAACTGGCAGCCAGCAGGTGATTCCAATTTTTTTGCGTGTGTCAAGTTTTTAAAAAGATGCATTCCAATCTTGGTGGATAATTTGACCCGAAAAAAGGGGGACCCAGTCGACATGCGACTCGGTCCCCCAATTTTCGGATTTTTGAAGATTTTGGCTAAAAACATTTACCAATAAGACTTACAGAATCTGCGAATTTCCAACATTACGCCAAATCCTGAAAGTCTTAATGAAAAACATTTAGCATTTACCTGTTGCCATTGAAATTCTTTTTCCGTCAAAACTGCCAGATTTGGAATATTCAATACAAACCAAACCTGACAGTTTTAACCAAAAATAAAATTTCTAAACTCTTGACTGCATTCAGAAGCACTCTGATTTATGGCTGCTAGCTGCTCGCCTTTTATATATTCTAGTGGTGTCACGGGAAACGATTCCTATTGGTTGACGATTTTCAACCTTGAAACTAATCTTTTAACGTATTTTTGTGCATCTTTTTAGTACAAGTTTTAAAAGAAATGTACTCCAACATTGGCACATTCATTGACCCGAAAAAGGGAGGACCGAGTCGACTCTTGTGTCGACTCGGTCTCCCGTTTTTCGGTTCAATATTTACAGTGCAGTCCAATATTTACAGTTCAGTACAATATTTATTTACAGTTTAGTACAATATGTATTTACAGTTCAGTATAATATTTTAAAGTTCAGTATAATATTTTACAGTTCCATCCAATTTTTTACAATTCCGTCCAATATATACAGTTCCATCCATTTTTTTACAGTTCCATTCATTTTTTTACAGTTCCATCCATTTTTTTAAAGTTCAGTCCATTTTATTTTTAGAATTCTGTTCAATTTTTTACACTTCAGTCTATTTTTTTACAGTTCCATCCATTTTTTTTTACAGTTCCATCCTCACTCTGCCAAATATGCAATCTGCCTATTGTATTCAGCCTGCAGCTTATTGAAATGCTGCAGGTATCTGGCAAAACGGTAAGACTTCACCATGGTGCACTCTGAAATGTCAAAGAATTCGTGCACCTCATTGTGCAGGTGATCTGGTAGAGTACGGTCATTGAGGTCCTTGAACTTTGGCAACGTTTCCAAGTTTATCGTAAACAGCCCCAGCTGCTCAAAAATTGTACGTTGGTCGGTTCCCTTGACCACGATGAGGCCTCGATTTCCTTGCGCCAGGTGGCAAAATTTGCCCCTGACGCAAAAGGACAGGTATTCTAGGGGCACGGATCCAGGCAGGTGGCTTTTGAGACTCAGGCGCTCGTTGATATAATGGTTCGCCCGGCAATCTTTTGAGGTGGTGATCAGGTTGGAATGATCCACCGTAATGCAAATCACTTCTGGTTTTGTTCCATCCTCCGGAATGCTGGCGATGGACAACTCGACGGGCATAGGCTTGCCTCCACGGTGAAACACATTGGCATGGGCGAAGAAGGCTATATGAGACATGTTGCTTTCATAGAACTCTGAGAGAGAATGTCTCTGGCTGCTGATGGCTTGCCTTTTATACTCTAGTGGGTCACGTGAATCGATTCCTATTGGCTGATACTCTCCAACATTGAAACAATATCCAT
>BMAO01012756.1:0-23341 GCA_019973975.1 Trichonephila clavata
TTTAGAAATTCAAAGCCTGTCCTTTTCAAATCTAGTTGAGAGTGCTATAAAAGTGTTTTTGAATAAAACTGAAAGCTTAGATTTGGGGTATTAAGATATGAATGACTTTAAAAAATATATAGCCATACAGAATAATGAAACATCCTGTAAAGTGGGCATATAATGACTAGTATCGGGCAAAATGAATAATTTGTTTTACGAAAATTCATAAAACAGTCAGTAAAAAAGGGTACAAAAAAAAAAGAAAAAGGAAAGGATAAAAAGTGGATAAATAATAAGGTAATCGTTTAATTTTTTCGTTTAATTTTATTTGCCTACATGTCATTAGTGACCTTCTTCAAAAGCGTCAGAAAGCTTTTATTAATTATCTTTATGATGGTATCAAATAGACTGCTATGACCCGTTAAATATTTGGCGATAAATGTCTGTCGTGAAGCAAATTTTGGCGATAAATCGCTGTCATCGGATTAATACGTAAATAATGTTTTTTTTTTCGAAGAAGAACTCCTGCAATTTGGTTTTAAAAGTAAGGAATTTATCATTTACTGCAGTGATTCTCAAAGAGGTCTACGTTAGCCAAAAATTAAGTTGAGTGCCCATGAGGTGTAAGTGGAGGTATACGATAGTGGCTCTCATTAAAATTGCCCGTGATTTTAATCGAAAAAAATCATAATCAAGTGAAAACCAAATTTTACATTTTTTAAGGTAACTGGAACGTGTGTGTCTGCGACAAGGAAAAATGAACTTTATTACGCCAAATGTGTAAATGGTTCTCACTTACTTAAATTATAAACAACTGAAATAAAATTTTACGTTGAATTATCCGTACATTTATGTTCCTGTTAATGTAAAAAAATTCCATTTTAAGCAACAAATAAATGTGCATGAGCAATAAATAATCAATAACTATTTTTTTATTTTCAAGATTGTTCTTACCTTTAGGTACACGTTGCATAAAGTCCACTGCATATGTAGCCATAAAATTTTGCAGAGTTTTTGCAAACATAAGAATTCATAAAATGAAATTTTTAAAAATAAATTTATACAAATTTTTAAAATTTTTAAATTAAGTGATTCAAGTTTCCTTTAAGGTATCCGAACACGTTGAAAATGACCAAATTCAGTCAAGACAGATATTTTATTTTTTATTTTATTGAATAGATCTATCATTTGATTTTACGAAACATACTTTTTGTTTCTACACTACCTAAGGCTAAGTTCAATCAATTTTATGAATTTAGAAAAACCGGAAGTGGGGTTTTGATCTACCAGAATGGCATTTAAATTGCTCAAAATCTATGATGCGAGTCTGAAACTCAAATATTACGAATGTATTTCTATAAACTTTTTGAACCTATATTTATGTTATTTTCTAGAAAATGTACTAAAATATTCTTTATTGTATGAATACTTTTTGAGTTATGGCTTGTTATTTAATAAGGTCTCATAAAAAATGTAACATTTTATAATGTTTACTCAATCAGCTCTAAAATTTCAATTTGAATAAAAATTAAAATTTTAGTACATTTTTAGATAAATGTATCTAATTTGTTTTAGTAATACTTTTACTAATATATGTTTATTACTTTTTTCTCTAACTGCTTTCAAGTTTTTTCAGAAATATTGCTAAATTTCACCTTATAATTGTGATTTTGTAAAATTCAGTTAATTCATTTTAAATTTTGATAGTTTAATATAAATATTTATTGGTATTGAGTCCTAAAAGAGCATTATATGTTTTTAGTATGCTATTTGTTAAAAAGTTCTCCGAACGTGTTCGGATACCTTAAATTTATTGCAAAAATTGTGTTATATCTAATATTTGTGAATGTTTTTTTGAAAAAACATTCATTAACTTTGTTAAAAATATTTGGATCTTATAATATGCAGAATATCAGCACCGCAGTAAAGAAGATTTGTGAAAAGTATATCGGAATCACCAAAAAATGCATTGTTAGAAATTGCAATAAAAAATATTTTTATCTATGATTTGAAAAATAATATTTTTTAATACAATATAAATCCATACCATGATTAATTGGATTTTTTGCATCATTTCTCAGTCTTTAAATTGTAAGTTTAAAATTATAGATTATTTTAGAAGTTCTTTTAATTACTCGTTCCTACTTCATCTACACGCGTTATCAACGATTCACACCTTCTTCCATTTAAAATACCAACATTTTATAACTTAAGTATTTTTACTTCACTTTGAACACAGGTCATTACAGGATATTATAGAATTCCTTACACACATTTTTATTGTTATAAAACTCACAAAGAAAATGTCCTTGATGAATTTAAAAATTTATTTTGATGTCTTATTTAAATAGAACTCTTTTTTAAAAAAAATATAACAAAAGAATCTCTGTTTTTGTGTACTCATACCTATAAATATTTATTTATTAAAAAGTAAAACTAACAGAGTTATAAATTTGCAGAGTGTTATTCATGAGCTTTCAAATGTTAACAATACGCAGTTAGGGAAAACGAAATGTCTATTTTATAAGTTGCGTATTTTTAATTTAGAATAATCCTCAAGATCCCCTTTTGTATAATATCATCCACTTGATTTATAATTTAAGAGTTTCACATTGAGTATTTATAAATGCAAAACTAAACAGAATTAACATTTCAAAAAACAAAGTTTTATTTTAAAAACTAGCTTTTACCCGCGGCTCCACTCGCGTTGATGTCTTAAAAAACGAGTCTTACAGTAGTCGCATATGATGTGTAACATCTGACTTGTTATCAGGGCAAATACACAATAGTGACTATAATCCTGAAAGAAATGAATCGGTAATGACTGGAAATAATTTTCTATCGAATAATTATATCTTTAATGAAAATTTTATTTAATTAACACAAGGAGTAATGAAGTTTTTTATCAAAAATATTTATTCTTGTTCAATTTGGGGAAGAGTGGAGGCAATAAATTTATGAAAACTAAAATATGACACATACACTTGTGATTTGTTGATTGTGATTTGTTTGTGATTTTAAAAATCGTTGAAAAACAGCGTCAATAACAGTACCACTGTTAGTTGTGGAAACATTTCGATTTGTGTTCATGTCGAGCTTGAGTTCATCTGTCAGAAAAGCTATGAGCGGATCAGCTACTGGCAAACTGAAGTTAACGTTAAAATCACCATTCGAAATCATGGAAAGCGAGTGATAGTTTTTTTTAAAAAAGAGCAGAACAACCTTTGGTATACGGTAAAAGTAAAAAATGCGGGAAATCTTTAATTTTTTTAACTGTTTGATTCGTAGAAATGTATGCGACCACCAATATAACAAGACTTGCTGGTATGTGCGGTAGGCGGGCGTCTTAATTGCTACTACAGTTGGACCCCCAGACGAGGGTAGAGAAGAGACACCGTCAAGCGCATGCATAAAAATTAGAAATATTAGAGAAAATCAAAAAAATACCCAATTACTTAATTAGTTAGTTTTTTTATAATCAATAAATCTTTTTTATTCACAATTAAAAATATTATATTGACAGTGACAGGAATTAACCTCAAAGTATGAAAATGATAAGCACTTAAATATTTATTCAAATAATTCCATATTACTTACTCCTATTTTTTTTTTAAAGAATGATGAGCTTTGTCAGACGCTTACCAGGAAATATAATTATTAATATATATAGTTTACACATATATAAATATATCCTCAGATATCACACACAACGAGCCCTGAGACTTTGACATTTGAGCATAAGAATCACAAGTTTATTCTGGATGAAATCTAATAAGACTTTTTGGTATGTGCGGTAGGCGGCGTCTTAATTGCTACTACAGTTGGACCCTGTGACGAGGCTAGCGAAGAGACACCCCCAAGGAGCTGAATGGTCAAATCAAACAGCGCGCGCTTCCCCCGACTTCCTGTTACGCATTTCCGTCCCTTTTTCACGAAATCACTCCAGAAAATATCCAGCAACAGAGAGTAAAGATGTTACATATCAATAACTGTCAAAGTCGTAATCATTATCATTAGAAAGTAAATAATATAATATGGTATTTTTTTTATTGCTTGACTGGAACCAATAAAATTTAAAAATTCTAAAATTGAGCTTAGTTTAAAAACACTGAAAACGTAATTTATTATAATAATTAACAACAAAAATTCAATAACTTAAACTATTAATATTTTTAAAAATCGAAAGTATCTACGTTTAATATATAATTCCTGTTTAAAAGAGCTCAAAACAGAATACTACTCTAAAATGCTACTGTATACCATATTATATGTTTTTCCGTCAGTTGCAAATATGTGAAGATTTGGGCATTGGGCACAAATCAGGCTACATATAGTTGACTATGGGAAAAACATTGCTTTTCCAAATGCACCCCTGCTACCTGAAATGTTAGCTTTGTTAATAGCAACAGTAAAACTGGACATTGAACTCATTTAAATCGAGACGGTAGGTCAGTGGGAATACTTGAAATTCGAGGTATAACACTGTCCCTTTTCATGACATATGTTAAAATTTTGGCACCAAGTATATTCTGCATCAGTTTTGTGATCCAAAGCCTCTTTCCATTACATTGTTGAGGAGCATTGAGATTTTTCATAGTATAACTGGCACATTTATTTTTAATCGAAGTTTATGTGAGAGTACACCCGAAAAATCAAGTGAATTTAAGAACTCCGTGGAGAATGAAATACTTTGTTCTTTATCCGTGATTGTATTCATTGATAAATATTTCTTAATTTCCCCCCTCCCCCGCACGTTGTTCAAATTTTCAATGTTGATTTTATGGACAATGTCATTTTTAGGCGCCAATATTGATCCTGCGCGCAACCACTGATCCCAAATTAAATTTTGTTGCAAGCCCCGGTAAATTTGAGCAATAAGATTTAAATTATTTTCTTCTTTATTACAAAATTCTCTGGAAGTAAAATATAACCTCCAGCATTCGCGTCCAAACATTCTTAACCGATTTTCAATTGAGTCTCTGCATAATGTTCCGAATCTACGTCACTATGAAGATAGACTCTCATATTCCTTTTCAGACTGAATTTTTCAATTTTTGCCCATAAGCTTGATGATTTAATAGAGACTAATTTCATCTACCGGTGTACCCCCTCTGGATAACCGGGAGAGTTTTTCAAAATTCATCAGCCAATATATAATAAAGCTACCATTCCTCCTATAATATCTGTACTATCTCGTAAATCCTGAAGAGTCCGATTTAAAGCTTCTATAGCTTTCTTGTGAGACATCGTACTTTCATCCCACACTAAAAGCTTACATTGTGGAAGCATCCTGCCTTGAGAGCTATTTTTTCTGAAATTTCAGATGAGTGAATCTTCAAATCCAAGATTAAGCGATAATTTTAAAACGGAATGTGTAGTACGACCATTGGTGAGTAAAGTCACGGCTATACCAGAAGAAGTCATAGCAACTGCTATCTTCTGGGTTTTTCTGATGGTCATTAATAATAAGTTTAGCAAAAACGTTTTCCGGTTCCTCCAGGGGCATCGAAAAAAAAAGAGTGCACCACTGCCGGATTCTATTTTGCGTAACACTTGTTGGAAAACGTGACTTTGTTCTAGAGTTAATTGAGGGGTAAATTCTGTTACTTGATGTTGCAATGCTATAAAATCGTATTTTAATTCTCAAGCAATTTCACTATAGAAGCCATTTCCGTCCACACACGTCTAGGAGTAATCATTCCAAAATCAAGTAGCTTCTTCCCAACCATTCTGAAAACCTATATTGCGTTTCGTTGTACATGTATTCATTTAAAGGCTCATTTTTGCTTGTACTTGCTGCAATCGTTGCAAAATATCTTCTGCCATCCAGTCTTTGTACTTATTCCAAAAGGTTTGAGGATTAGAAAGACCGAAGTTGAAATAAGTATTGCGTAAAGCTCCCTAATTTTATTCGGCGAGTGACATCGCATGCTTTCGTAGTAATATCTAGCATATCTTCAAAGTAATACCAACATGCAAAATATCTAGGTTCAGTATAAGTGAAAAATTTGTGCAAAATATAAATATTGTATAATTAAGTTAAATAAAAATTAAAGTAATAAATATTCGATAAATCAAAACTTTTTATGAAACTGTCAATTTATATTACCGTAGAATTTTCAATACCACGCGTGCGCAATTCGCTAAAACTTTATTTCGTTTCCCTCTTTAAAAGGTAGGAGAAAATTTGCATTAAAATATCTGGGATTGTCTGAATAGAGAACTTCTTATCCAACTTGGCGATTTTTCTCAAAGTTTGAGTTTGACGTTTAACAAACGTAACGTAATAAACGTTACACGTTGAACCATTTAAAAAATTGCTTTTTGTAAAGATGCTAAATCACACTATGCTTCAATTATTTGCTACAAATATGAGAAAATTTTTATTAAAATTTCCATTATTGACCACAAATGCATAATTTTGCGCCAACTTGGCGGGGAGTAAGGCAACGTCCCACGGTTTTACCCACATAGTTTCCGTTCCAGTAGGAATATGGAGATAAAATAGACATTATGTTACTCGCTGATAATCTAGCTTTCCACTGGTGAAAGAATTTTTAAAAGCGTACCAGCCGTTTCCGAGATTAGCCGGAATAAACAGACAAACAGAAAAAAAATTTTAAAAATGATTTTTTGATATAAGTACCGTGTATACCTTTAAATGCATTTAGTAAAAAGCTGCTAATTTGAAATTACAAACAGACACTTCAATTTTATTTATTTGTATAGATTTTTAACTAATCATTTAAATGTTTCGTAATTTCCGCACAAAAAAAATGTAGAATTTTCAATAAATTTGAACATATAATACAGAAAAATTGAATTTTTTTGCATAGAAAAATTAGTTTTTTTTAAATACAAATACAAAACGGATTTTTTGAAGAATGTGTACCTGAATCATAGTTACATCACATTTGCTCACAATTTTACAATTCAATTTTCTATCGTTGTATTTATTGAATTCTCATAAATAATGCATCTAGGGATGTAGCAATGTGCCCTTATTTAAAAAGTAAAATAGAAAGATACAAAATTTAAAGCATTTTCACGTCCCAGTTATCTTAACAGATTTATTTACTAAATTTAATAAGATTAATTTGCATTTACAAGGTGATACCATATATTTTATTAAAGCAAGAACCTTTTCAGCTTTTCTTTTCTGAGTTAAGCTAAAGAAATTTAATATTAGAGGCCCCAAATTTCCTAAATTCTTCACAGACAATCTATCACAACGTTTTAACCTACGTTCAACACTTAAATGCCTTTTATTCAGATTTTGAAACTAGGTTTGACTATGACAATACCGCAGTAGGCAATGAATTCATATGTGGTCATATTGGAAAAAAATATCACATTACAAGAGGAACTGATCGTAATAAGCACTAACGAAGATCTTAAAGTTTAAAAACCGATGCCAGCAATCATGGCTTTAAAAAGTCAAACCTGTTATTGGTCCCGAATTATGAAATATCGTGAGAACGTGGTTGCCAATCTCCAAAACGAAAAAAAAAATAACTGGACACTAATAGAGGAACTTTGAGGTTAAACCAGCCAAGATTGATGCCAAATGTTGAAAATTTCATATTCTAGGGCTAGAGATTCCTTCCTCCCATTCAAATAATTTGTATGTTGTTTAGTTAGTTTATTTAACAGTTTTATATGTTAACTAGCCGTTACCCACCCGCTTTGCTGGGTATTTCATGATGTTATATATATCAACTATTAATATCTAAGTCCTGCCATTCAGAATTCGATTGTATTGAAAAAACATACTTATAAATGTAACTGTCGCCTCTTGATAAAAAAAGGGCAGAACTCATCTAATTTGTGTTTTCTAAAAATCTCTGAAATTGAAATATAGAATGATATTTGCATTTTCGTAACACTACAATGAAGTGGATTCCCGCAAAACCAATTTTCGGTGGATCTCTACTCTGTAAAATAAACATGCAAGCCAAATCTAACGGGGGAAAAAACGAAATTTTTACTATCAATACCCCTGTAATCCCGTTGAGAGTCGTTTTCCAAAATAACCGTTCTTGTCGGATTTCAATTCAACTAAAGAAAAGTGTGAACCAAATTTCATTATTATAGTCCTTGTATTTCGAAAGAAGGAATTTCTTTGTCAGTACGCCCCAGTAATCCCCTGCTCCCCCCCCCCAGAAGTTGATTTCAGTAAAATACATTTTTAGTTGATCCCTATTCAACCAAAGAAACATGCTTAACAAATTTCGAGTATGTGGGTCTAACAATTCAAATTTTTTCTATAACTCCTCTTGACCCCTCGCAACCCTCCTTAGTGGTCGATTTTCGTTTTACTCTTTGTTAGAAGAACTTTATTCCATGAAAGTAACATTCCTACCAATTTTCAAGGAGGTAGCCCTAATAGTTTAAAAACGGAAATATTTATCGATTACACCCCTTAATCTCCCGAAATGAAACTAGGTGGTTGATATTCGCGAAACCTATTTTTGTAGCGATTCTCTACACTACGAAAGGAATCTGCTTACCAAAATTTCAAGACTGTACGTCTCATAGTTTAAAACTGGGAATACTTGTCTCTAACGCCCCTTGAGCCCCCGCAACGCCACTTGGGGGTCTGTTTTCACAAAACCCATTTTGCAGGGGAACTGTACTCTATGAAAGGAATTTGTTTATCAAATTTGAAGACTGTGCATCTAATAAATTAAAAATAGAAAAAATTATCTATAACGCCCCTTGAACCTCGCAGCACCACCCTGGGGTCAATTTTCACAAAACGCATTACAAAGGGGATGTTTAATCCATGAAAGGATTCTGATTACCATATTTTAAGATTATACGTCCAGTAGTTTGAAACTGGAAATAATTATCTATAACGCCCCTTATGCCTCGCAATGCCACTTGGGGGTCCATTTTCACGAAACGCATTTTGAAATGTATCTCTATCCTATGAAAGGAATCTGCTTACCAAATTTCAAGAATGTGCGTCTAATAGTTAAAAAATTGGAATAATTATTTATGTTCCCCCTTAACCCTCCGCAACACCCCTTGGGGTCAATTTTCCCAAAAATAATTTTGTAGTGGATATTTACTTCATGAAAGAAACATGCCTATAAATTTTCAAGCAGGTAGGTCAAGTAGTTTCAAAACGAAAATATTCATCTATTACGCACATTAATCCCCGCAACGCCACTTGGGAGGCTATTTTCCCCAAACCCATCTTGTAGCTGATCTCTACTCTATGAAAGGAATCTATTTATCAAATATAAAGACTGTACGTCTAATAGTTTAAAAATTGAAACAATTATTTATAACGCCCCTTAACCCTCGTAACGCCCGTTGAGGTTCGGATTTCGTAAAAAAAATCAGTTCTTAGCTATTCTCTACTCCATGAAAGGAACATGTCTACCAAATTTCAAGTCTGTGGGTTCAATAGTTTCAGAGATATCGTGATTAGTCACTCAGTCAGTGAGTGAGTCGCTTTTCTCCTTTATATATATAGATTAACTTTGAATTTAATTAATAACAAGTACTTTTTAAATTATAAACACTATACTTTATTACAGTTAAAAATTCAATTCTTTTAAAGTAGAGTAGTAGTAACAGCTGTCAAAAACATTTAAGTTAATAAATTTCCAAAAATTCAATATTAATTATACAGTGGTATATCCCAAACCGAAAAATATTGCAAGGGGTCTATGAGACAAAAAAAGTTTGGGAGCCTCTGATTTAAAGAATTGACTAATAAATGATAGGATTTGATGCATCTTTTATGCACATACAGTGGAATGCCAGTGCAGATATTTATCTCGTCATTTCACTGTAGTGGCATTTAGCTGAAATAAGTAATTCTAAGCCGAAGAAAACGAGCATTTCATGAACAAAATTATGAAACAAACTAGAAGGATTATTTTGAATTTTCATTATTTTAGCCTTTATAATATGGCAACAATATTTAATAATCAAATTAATTTCACAAGCATAAATCATTTCGTTGATTTATCCGTGGTAAGAAACAATCATGAAATTTAAGGTAAGAGTTTATAAGCATAAATATTTATATTATTTAGTAAAAATTTAAATATAAGAATTTTTTCCCAGCGCAAATATCCATTTTGTTTAAAAAAATTATGAAAATTAAGAAATTAAATATGTTAAATCAAATGCTTTTCTTACGGATGGATCTTTTCTTCTTCCTAATAGTATCTCAAGGTTACTTATGAGCAATATATATATATATATATATATATATATATATATATATATATATAATATATATATATATATATATATATATATATATATATATATTACAAAAATATACAAAAAAATAGTTATATACCTAAGATAGAATAATAGTCATAATAGAAAGATTTAGCCACAGAATACTAAAAGCAAACTCCCAGCCTTAGGAACTAGGAATGCAGGTTTAAACAAAGTTTTTTGGCCAGCCAACCTTCCCCTGAATTTGCCAATATTCTGGGTCATAGGGAAAGCAATAAATTTCTAGAGAAGTTTAACTATATTATAGATAAAACCATAATCTATATTAATGTAATACTATAATGTTATAGCCATTAATAATTACTAAAATATTTCAAATCAAAGCTAAACTAATAGAAGACTTACCACGTGAATACATATTCGCCTCTTATGGACAATAACAGTAACGCATATAATTATTATGTATTGATATATATATATATATATATATATATATATATATATATAATAGATCCATTAATTCAACGCTATGATTGCACTACTCTTTATGTAAATCAGTGATTAATTTCTTATAAAACTTTGGGATTTGATATATATTTATGGACAAATTTCGGTACTTAGGAATTATCACAACGATATTGGTGACATTATATGAAACGAAGGACAAGGTTGCCGGTTGAGCTCGTTCGACACATAAAAAATTAAAGTTGCCAATTTGGCGAGTTATCTGGAACGTTGGCATTGTTGCGATAGTACTTAAGTTCCCAAACTTCATATTGAATTGCTGCTTATTTTTTCCACTAAATAAATGTAAATTTTCGCTAATAGGTTCCATTAGCATTACAAAACGGCAACTTTGATTTTCATCCTTTTTTACCGTTAATTTCTGTAGCCCCCATTCCCAAATGTCCTTCATCCAGGCGCCTTCATATGGTTTGAGAAGACACAGGGGCCCCCAGTGAAGGTGCTACCTGTGCCTGGATGGCGGCTGATGAAGCAGTTGGTTGTACGCATGGATTTCTTGCGATGTGGCGGTCTACTCGACGACTTGGTCTGTCAAGGGCGTCCTGTGCCTGGTCTTCGTGTAAAACAGATCTCTCGGATCCACTGATCCCAACACCTTCTCACAACACAATCAGAGTGGCATAATTGACGAGCTACTTGCCTAGCTGACCACCCAGTATAAAAAAATTGATCATGTGTTTAATATAGAAATATTTCCTAACAGTGATTATGACATTGTTAATGATTTTATTGATAAATATAAACATATATGTCTTTGCTAAAAATTAATTTGATGTGGGTGAAATAAGCTGGGCTTCACCTAAAATCGTACTTACTTCAGAATTACCCATCGCAAATTGCCCTTAGCGAACCTCTCCTAAAGATGACGCGGAAATAAATAAAAAAATTAGATACATTGCCGACAGCAGGAATAATTAAACCATCTCATAGTTCATATGCTGCTCCTATAACGTTAGCCTTTAAAAAAGAGGATAATGCTCGAACATGATTATATATGGATTATAGAAAGTTGAATGCTATCACAAAATTGGATGCGGAACCAATTCCTCGAATAGATGCAGTTTTAGATAAATTAACACATGCAAAATATTTCTCAACGATTGACCTATGCAGTGAATATTGTCATATTAAATTAGATGATAATGGATCTGAAAAACTTGCATTTACATCAAACTATAGTATTTTTAAATTTAATCTATTGCCTTTGGGATACAAAAATTCACCAGCTATTTTTCAAAAAACAATTCGACAAATTCTAAATAAATATCAAATAAAATTTGCACTAAATTACTTTGACGATATAATAGTATTTTCAGAATCAATTGAAGAACATACAAAGCATTTAGAAATATTTTTAAAAATTTGTGAAATAGAAAATATTTAAATAAAATTTTCAAAATGTAAATTTGGTCAAAATACAATTGATTTCTTGGGATATGAGATAAAACAAGGATCATACAGTTCAAACAATACGAATGTCGAAATAATTAAAAAGCTCTTACCTCCTCGAAATGTTAAAGATTTACAAAGATTTCTTGGTAGTATTAATGTCTACCATAAATTCATTCCTCAATATGCAAAATTAGGAATGCCATTAAATAATCTTCTTAAAAAGAATCAAAAGTGGAACTGGACCCCAAAATGCCAACAGTCTTTTCAAAAACTTAAAGACAGCTTAATTTCAAAACCTATTTTAGCCTTATTCAATCCAAAATACCCTTGTCATTTTTATGTTGACGCATCGAAAACTTCCATATCATGTATCCTCAAACAACAAAAACCCAATGGAAATCAGCATTCGATCGCGTTTCACTCAATGCGATTGAGAAATTATGAAATTAATTATACCATAACTGAATTAGAATGATTAGCGATAATTAGATAAATTTCCTTGCTATATTCATGGATCTCATTTCACAGTTCATACAGATCATAATGCATTAGTTTGGCTTAAAAATATTTAAAATCCCGCAGGTCGACTTTTTAGATGGTCTTTAAAAGTTTCTATGTATTATTTTGATATAAAATATAATAAAGGTAGTACTAATATTGAAGCTGATATGCTAACCAGAAATCCTATTGCTTATCATTTAATAAATACTCCCCCAGAACCTTTATTAGATATCAATGAGATAATTCATTTTCAAAATTTAGAAAATATATCAGCCCCTAAATGTTTTAAGAGAGATGGTGTTTACATTGTGAAAAGACAAAGTTTACGTAAAATAATTGTATCCAAACCTATCACTACGAGTGAAACTAATAGAAACGATACACGAAAAATTTGGTCATCCTGGTATAGCTACCATGTTAAAATTAATATCGCCGCAATATTACTAGATAAAAATAATAACTGATGTAAGAAATTATGTAAAAAACTGTGAAAAGTGTGAATTTAATAAGAAGTCACATCTGAAAAAATACGGACTGATACACACTTCCCTTAAGTGAAAAACCTATTGAGCTTTTATAAATAGATAATGAAGGCGGTTTAAATTATTATAACTCAGCAAAGAAATATGTGCACATTATTATAAATCATGCCCCCTAGATATATTTGGAAATTCCCTTCAAAAAATGCATGAACTGATACGTATATTAATTGTTTGAGGCAAATCTTCGAAAATCATATACCAGAAAAAAATACTAAGTGACAGAAATACTGCATTTACATCTTCAAAATTCAAACATTTTTTAAAACATAACAATGTCACTCAGTTACTAACGACATCTCATCGACCGCAAACTAATGGAACAGTAGAAAGAGTAAATCAAACTATCATTACTCGCTTAAAATGCGAAATTAGTAATAACACAAGTAAAGTCCCATGGACAAAAATTTTAGAAAAAGTAACACATCAATATAATCAAACTCCACATACAATAACAGGCTTTCCTCCCCAGAATTTAATGTATGGCAATTTACCTTTTGAAATTTCACTAAGAGATAATGAAATATATCCTCCCATAGAAGAAGCAAGAAAATTAGCCAAAGAAAGAACCGAACAATATTATAACATCAATAAAATTAGATATGACAAAAAATTTCAGGAAACTGATTTCAAGGTCTGTGACTTAGTGATGTATGAGGAATTTCAATACCCCAATACAAGGAAATTAAGTCCCCCTTATTCAGGGCCTTACACAGTATTAAGCAAATATTCAGATATATTGTTTGAAATAGATAGACCCAATACCTTTAATAAAACTGGGACTGAATTAGTTCATTCAATCCGCTTAAGGCATTTTCATCCAGCTGAAAAATTTCACTTCAATTACATTCAACAAAATATACAAAATAAAGAGAAAAAGAAAAGAAATGTATTGTGTAGTATACAAGTGACTGAGTTTTGCTTAACAAGACTCTTTGAAGAGGAACAGTAATATAAGTGATATTAAATTTTATATGGTATATTTTATGTTGAGTGAAGTTTGTATTTAGAAGAGAAAGTAGAATGTGTTTTAATATATAGAATTTTGAGAAATTTTAATGTATTTCATTATTTTATTTTAAATTGTTAAAGGAATAATATCATTTATATGATAGTATTGGTGTTGAAGATTTGAAAGATATAAAGTTAGTTATTACAGAAATAACTCTAATCTAATAAATGATATTTATTAATGATGAGAAAGAAAATTAAAGTCACATTGCATTCCTTTTATCCACTGAATTTTATTATTTTGTTATTTATTTTATTCATCAGTATCTTTACTAAATTTAAATTAAAAATTTTCTCGTCTTGAAATTGTGTGTTTTGATATACTGGCCACATATCAGGATTTACTTTTTCTCGAATTTTCCTTGTCTAAAATGAAAGTAATTTAACAATTTGAAGTTTATTTTGGAAATGATACAGTGGATCGAAGAGAATTCAATCATTATGATTTTGTATATGTCTTGAAACATTAAGAGGACAAACTTATTTAGTTTGATTTGTATAGCTCTTATTGATTTCATATTAGCATCCATGAACATTTGTGATTTGATCACGCAGATTTGTCCGAGAGATGTGTTGGCATTAGTATGATGTAAATTATATTATTGAATGTGAAATGCGCAGGATAAAAATTTGTCTATGAAATGAATAAGCTTGTAGTGTAATATAACCTCCCCTAATATTATCATCACCTCGTCTAGTGTTACTCATATTTAGATGTGTAGGCGGGTTAACGAATTCACAAGATATCTTTACAAATCAAAATATTTATTAATATTTCTTAATCAAGGAAGGTCATATATACACTATTCAAATATAAGAACAATAAAACACAGTGGAGAATGAGAAGGGGTGATTAATTGCGGAACTACGAAATCTAAACGCGTACAATTACAGCTACACACGTATACGTAATTACGAGTACAATTCTTAAGTCACTAACCTGATTTCTTAAACTACGGCAGGTTCGTCTTGTGGTCGCTTGGATCTTGATCGGATCGGATCAAAGCTAGAATTCCCTCTTTAATATACGACTTCTATCTTCAGCTTTTCCCGTAGCTTTTCTACGGAATAATTTTATCAACAACTGTGAGTTAGATTCCCGACGCTTCATTCACTTTTCTTTACAAAATCTACCTCTTCACGTGACAACTCTTTCTCGTTTCATTTCATTCTCTCTCGATAACTCGCTAAACCCGAACATACATAAAATATCTTATTTGCATAAATCACGCTTTGGCTCTCCGTGGAGATTGGTTGAAATAAATAAAATTTGAAAGAAATATGGTGTTGGAGCCAGTTGTCCTTCCTTACTTTTAGGACTTGGCCACAGCCATATTTCAATAGGATAAGCGCGACCACACGTGGCACGCATTGTCCAAAGGTTCTTCGTCATTCACCAGATTGAATTGATTCCCTGGCCGGCTCCCTCTCTGGATCTTTCACCGATAGGAAACATGTGGTCCATGGTTGCTCAACGATTGACCCAGATTAACCTCCAGCTGACACAACAGATGAACTTTGACAACGTGTTGAAGCTGCTTGGTCTGCTGTACCCCAAGAACACATCCAAAGTCTCTTTGAATCAATGCCGAGGCGTGTGGCAGTGGTGATCTCCAACAATGGCGGCTACTCTGGCTTCTGATTCTGGCAGGAACCACACTTCACAGAAGCCTATAAATTTAATCATTTGATACTTGGTCAACATGTTATCTACAAAATAAGTTTTTTTGTGTGGTTATCTTGTCTTTATTGGTGTTGCATTTACAGTGGCGCCAGCAGTTATTAATATAAAATAATCTTCAGATAGCTATTGAAAGATTTTTTTTCCTGAACGTTTGAATGTTTTATTAAACATACGTAAGTGTTAAAAGACACTTTGGGAGAAAGCCTAGTTATATGTTTACATTTATTGAAAAAAACATTAAAAAAGAAAATAATACTATCTGATAAAAACATTTTAGTATTTTATTTTAATTTTATAGATTTTCATTCCACTCTGTGTTTAGTAAATTATTGAAACACGTATCTGACGGGGGGGGGGGAAGAATATTTTACAAAACTAACATCTTCATTATTTTAACAATAATTTCTTTCTTAGGTTTTGAAATAATAAAATTGATTAAAAATATTCATTTAGCATTTAATTTTGCCATGCCGTTTTTTTTTAAAAAATTACAATAAAAAAGAAACTCGTTTATTAATATCCACCTCAGATGCAAAAAAGAGAGGGAAGGGGGATGAGTAAGGTTGACGAATTTATTTTTCCGCCCATGCTCAAATTACTTTTAATGAGACAAGAGAGAATGTTGCACGAAAGTTGTTTCATCCATCCATCATAATTATCATAATTTGACAAAACAATGCCTATAATAGTTCCTCGCTTGATTAAAATTGCGATACGATATGTTCTAAGAAGCTAAGTATATTTAAAGAGAAATGCTTCGGGTAGTTGGGTATTCATTAAATAATTGAAATCGTTAAATCTGTCAAAGGGTTATTTTTTTATATTGAATCAGTGTTGAATAATGAATTACTTGTATTGCATACACTTTTAATTATTAGGTTTCAATAATTAACTAAGAAAATATTTATTTTTGTTATAATTGGAGGACAGCTTAATTATATGCCATGGTTTTAACTATTTAATATTCTATATGACAAGAAATATTGAGTTTCACATACATAGTGAAATTCTTACGTGAAGTGCAAATAAACCTTTCAATGTTAACAAGAGTTTCATTTTTATATCACATCTTTTCTTTTCCTTATTCTTCGAATTCTCGATGCAATTCCTTCTATAATCAGTAAATGTAATAATTGTCATTTAGTATTTTTATGGTGTACTTGTTATGCCCCTGATTTGTAATCGTATTTTTGATTTGTATTTGTAGAAGTATTTTTGTACTTCTAGTGTAGTTTTGCCATCTGAATTTAAGTAGATAGGGAATTCAAAGAATATAATCAAAGAATTCTTAGAAATTTTAATTAAGAAGGTCGACTTATTTATGGATTTTCTTATCTCGAAAAAAAATTCAGTTTACGAATAACAGTTTTTTGTACTTAACGCTTTCTGTTAAGCTATTGGCAAGCGATTGTAAACTTTCAACTATTTGGGTATTTGGAATGAAACATTTATAAACTAAACTTGGTGTCGCAACAGCCTGTGAGGGCGAAAGCCTACTGTGGCCATTTCAGAATACGTGACCATTAGGCGCTGAGGTGCATGAGCAGCTGGCCCGATCAGGTGGTCAGCCTGCAGCGAAACCCCCAATGTTTAGTCCCCAAGCACGCTTGACACTCATTAATCGGCCCACTGAAGGGATGGAAGTTTGAGCCGACCTTGTCCAGCCCAAGGATAGAATCCCGAACCTGTGGTGTGGAAGCACGATACGCTATTCCTCGACCACTGTGTAACGGGTTTATTCGCTCTCCTACTATTAATCTTCTTGGCGAAATTCTATTACTTTAAATATTGTTTAATTGAAACCTTTCTCCCAAGAAGATGCTGTTTTATCTAAATCATGTCGAAATGTCTCTTATTGCTTCAGCGTGTGACGTAAATCAAAATTAAATCAAATCAAATCCCTGGATCAATATTACTAACGTTAAGAATTGTTAATAAGGTCTAGAGCAGGGGTCGGTCACTTTCTTGGAGTAGTGTGCTTATCCAATCTACCAACAAGATTCTGGGTACCACACAGTAAGAATTATTGGAAACAACTCGATTGCCTTGGCAATGCATGCGGAGATAGAGGATAAGATCAAGAATACATATAAAGAGTTTTATTACGTATTAATCATGCATTATTTAAAGATGTTTATTAGCATGAAACTATGCATAAAATAAAACTATTCCCAACAAAATTAACCTTTTAAACGCCGCACTATGATTCAAAGGAAACATAAACTAAATTTTGATAAAAATCAAATTAAAATTGAAACATAAGATTTATTAAAGAAAACAAATTGAAAAAAAAAAAATTTTAAAGATTTTTAGCATGTTTTAAAAATGGAACATTGGTGGGTACCATTTAGTTTTTTCACATGTTTTTAAGAGTACGCCCAAGTTAACCAGAGGTGTCATTAAACATTTCCAAACGAGGTTTCATCATTCACCCCCCCCCCGTTGTAGGGGGGGGGCATGATACCCGACAAACAATTGAATGGCTCTTAAAAATATCAAAATTAAAATGGGAGACGCAAACTAAAGGTTTACGAGTGAACGTGAAAAAATCTATCATTTTTTCCTTGCAGAGTTTTTTAAATGTACCCCGATGGGGGGGGGAGGGACAGGTTCCCCAATGGGTGTCACCTGGGGGCGCCACACCTGAAGTAAACTTTTAAATACAAATCTAAAATAAAACAGATTAAGGTGAAAATATAATTTATTAACAAGGAATTTATATATTTCAGAAAATTACAGTCACTTGTTCAAAATAATAAAGGAAAACATCAGTAGTACAAAGAAATAAACAAATAACCTTTATATCAAAATTCTCAAAGCTAATAGTATAATAAAGAAAAGAAAAACTAGGAAAATACAGATTTACCAAAGTTTTTTAAAATGAGAAATAAAGACAAAATATATTATTGTTTTTTCTTATATGGTGTTCTTTTATGTCCTAAACTATTTTTATTGTCCATGTATAGCTAGAAAAACATTTCTCAAGCAATCTTTTTTCGCACTCGAGACATTTTTTCGTTGTGCTTTTCTGACATACAGGAAGTATTTAATTATTATCTATGCTTGAAAAAATTTCGATTTTGCCAGAAACATCTACTGGTAGAACAGACTGAAAAGTATCTTTATCGATATCTTCCTGGTCAATCAAACACTTTCTTCTAGGGGAAACTGGCAAATATCAATAAGTTCTTCATTATTTGATTGTGTATAAAATATTCCAAAGCCTCTTCTACAGTCCGGAATGGCTTTGAATGTGACATCTTTTCAGCTAAATGTGCTAATTCACTAACTGACGAAACATCTTATTACGTTACGTTTCTCTCCAAATAAGACATACGCTACATCTAACTATGAACAAACGTACGTGGTAGTTTTGCTGCAGCTGAGAAATACACTTGAGGCCGAAACGAAAGTCAAGTCAGAAATATTTTCTTCCGACACGTACTATAAGTTTTTAGCTTTCTGAAATCTTTCCCCACTCTTCCGTGAACTGTAAACATAATAACTGCATTGTGTGAAAAAGTATACTTTTACACGCCAATGTTCCATTTTTGGAACATTGAAATTTCAAAACCGATATTAAAAAAATAACGATATTTTTTTATGATATCTTGCAGTTTATAGTTATAAAATGATCATTAAAATTTTTTTTTTTTACCGAATAATAAAAATATTTTTTTAAATTTTGAATTTTATATGAAATTTTTAATTTGGCCCGATCAAAAGTAGCAAAAAATGCATAATTTAAAATTTTCTCTCAGAGAGACTATTTATTTACTTTAGCAACAATACTTAAATTTCAAAAATTTAATCCATACTTTTTGTCTTAAAAATAATTTTTACGGAACAATATGAATAATATTTAATTTTTCAGAAAATTTTAAATTTGATGTTCCAATATTGGAGCATTGGCGTGTAAATGGTTAATAAAAAAAATTAGAATTTTACTCATATTTGTATGTTTTAAACTTAATTATTGAAATAAGAAATAAAGAACACAGCACACACAAAATATGAGTATTTCTTCAATATTGTTAAATATTTTATATCTAACCTTTTGTCTCTGCACCTCTCTAGTCTCTTTAATTTTTGACCTTATCCTTTACATGATTCTGAAAGTTCAGTTTCTTGACACCTTATTTGCGGACTCAAAATATTTTTCATATGTGTAAAGATTTATTAACACAGATATATAGAGCTTTAAGTGGAAAGCAGAGAATTTGCAATTTTCTCTTCAAACAAATTGCTCCAAGAAGGATATCCAAGAATATTTAAAATAGCTGTGTCAATTCATCGTTAGGGTTTCTTCAATTTTTAGCAATTCCAAAAATTTTTCTTTCCTTAGTTCTGAAGATGTCATTTAAATAAGCTTCATATGAAAATTATGAAATCACTAAGTCATTGACTAACTTGTACATTGGTGTAGAGTATCACTAAAAGAATTGCACCACTTGCCAAATTTGGCACGCATGTCACATGTTGCAGATCCCTGGTCTAGAGTTACATGTTGAACGAGTCTTCCATATTAAAAAAAATAATATTTAGTTCAAGTGTTTTATTTTTTAGTTTCTTTTAATCAAAATATGTTTTTATTCTGACAAAGAAGGTTTTTTTATGCATAAGCAAGTTGTGCTTTACAAAAAATAATAATTATTAAATACACTTTGAGGGTCTACAAGTATATTTCATTGCGATATAAAAACTTCCTCTCTAATATTGTCTATTTTTTAGGAATTCCTTTTTTTCTAATAAAACGTTAGATTGAGAGTATATTTAAGACAGAAACTCAGAATTATGTTTTGGAATATTTTGGGGAAAATATACTATACAGGATAGGAATTCCTACAAAAATATCCAAAAAAGCTTGTAACTGTAAAAACTTTATTAAAAATAAGATGTTTTAGTACTGTTAAGGGTACCGACTAACCTAAAATTGTGAATTTTGCCAAAACTTGACAAATTTTATTTATGATTTTATTTTATGGTCCATCTTATTATTTTCATAAAAAATAACAAGTTTATCATTTTTTGTTCAGTAGAACAAAAACTACAAGTGTTTTAGTAAAAACAGATCCATTACTTAACCAAGATGTCATACATTAAAACGCGTTTTACTCGAAATGTGATTTTTTGAAAATAATCAAACGGGGTCAGCGATTGCTAAAAAAGTTTTGAACATAATTAACTGAATTGTTTCTGTAGTTCTGCATAATAATAGAATTATTTAACCTCAGATTTATCAATCATTGTTTTATTACAAAATTTACAGTGCCTTATGTGAATATAATCACTGTTTTCTTAAGCAATTTCTATAGACTGAGATAAATTGCTCTAGTTTTTATAAAAAGAAAATATCTCTTATCTTGAAGGTCATTTCAAAAATGAATAATATAGCAACACATTAGATTGAAAAAATTGAAAATTTGTTTAAACATTTGGTACAGAATGGACCGGCATTTATGTTATTTTTTGTCAATTTTTACCTATTTTTTTCCCTTTTAGTAATAATAATTTCCTTTTCTCTTTTTAAATTTAGCACATTTTTGTTAAAATGCACTAAACAAGTCTAAAATAACAACAAAAAATCCCCTATCTCTTTTTTTTTTTAAAGTTGTGGCAACCAGTCGGATACCTTAAGTGTGTTCAGCAACTCAGTATGATTACATATTATGTACTTAGAAAAGAATCTAACATTTTTACTGTCAAAAAATTATAGATATTTAAAATATTTCCTAGACTTGTTTGTAATTTATTGAAAATATTTATTTACTATTGTGGGTTAATAAAGCTAACCACCAGAAAAATCCTTCCAAATGAGATTATACCAACAAATCTATTCAGAAAAATTAGTTAACCAGATCCTAATATAAGTACAAGCTTCTTTAGAAATCTAAGTTTTATAAGTAGATCTCGTTAGACTCTTCTTCAGCTTCTCAAATGCGAAAAATATAAGTTTTTGATTTGGTTTTTATGAAACCTGGATTTTTAAGACAAATTTGTAGTTCATTAATCTTGCAGAAAAATGGTATGTACTATCACAAAGAAGCATTTAATTTCTTGCCAACCTCGAAATGTAAAGTAATATTTTGTGAAAAAGAATACTATAATTTACAAAACTGCAATGTCGAAGTGCTTCATTAAAATTAATTTTTCTTTCCATTGATTTTTCATGATAATTTAAGTTGGCTTAACATATTCTTCAATTCCTCAAAATTGCTCATGTAAGAAAACTGCTTACTACTTTTTTGAAATGTTTTTAAGAAACTTATTTCGTAATCGTACCTTTAATATTCGTAAGTTTTCCAAATTTTTAAATAGAATTCCATTAATTCTTCAGGCAAAATAAGAGAAGAAGCTTTTAAAATCTCAGCAATATCTCCTTTTGATTAAAAGCTTTCGTCCCAAAATTTAAACAACTTTATTAAAATTTTCTTTTCGTTTAGAAAATACGGCCATTACATAATTTTATTTGATATCCAGTTCAGTATTTTGTGAATGGTTAATGTACAGTTCTTATACTTTGAGAGAAGCATAAGTTCGAAATTTGAGAACCTTAATAACTAAATGGGTTTTTAATCTCAGTGAAACATTCACTATTTTAAATTCAAAAGGTTTTTCTGTTGTAAGTGGTAGAAATGCGTATAAGTTTCAGATATTATAGTATGTTTGTTATCTATTGTACGAATTTTAAGTCGTTATTTTTAGATTTAAATCGGGAAATATCACAGTTAATAGAAATAATTATTTAACTCAAATAAAGTCTTAGAAAACAGTATGCGAAATGATAGTGCATTAGAAAAATTACTTTGAGCTTCTCGCAACGCATTCACCTTTCAAAGAAATAAATTTAAGTAAATGTATATTTAAACTAATACGTCATGCTTATTTCCTATTAACAGGAGAAATCTTTCTAATTCAAATAGGAAATAGTTTGAATAGATATAAAAATAAATTCCTTTATATAGTAGACTAAAAACACAAATTATTTGTTTTGTTACGTGCCAGAAATTACTTGATTCTTTCTCCCCAAATCTGTTACATAAAAATTAGTTATATCTTATATTTGAAAAATAAAATATACTACTCAATTAGTTTAGTTTACTTATGGAAGATAAATGAAATTTTTTTTTATAATCGCATATGTCTCTTAATAATATACTTAATCATCATCATTCTGTATGGAATACTGTTTAGAATTTAATCTTAAACTGTTGTTTTTTTATACTTTCAAGAATTTCTTTTTAAACATAATTTTTTGATATCAATGAAATAAAAACTATTTCATTTTTAAAAGTTCTTTAAGAGTTCTTCTTTTTTAAAAAGAATCATTGCTTAATACTATATGTCCAAGAAGGCATTTTGACTGTTTTTAATTTTATTTAGAAAAACAATTATGTATATAATGACACATTTTCCTTGAAATTTTTAGAATATATTTTTTCCAAGTGAAGTAAATTTCTTTATTTTAAATATTTACTAATAACTTATTATATGATTGTAA